>JAVYIG010004921.1:0-72500 GCA_035222895.1 Strongylocentrotus droebachiensis
TGACATAGGGGAAGAGATAGAAATCAAAATTATATTTATACAAACATTTACTAAATTAGAATAGTAAATTAGAAGATAAAGCTAGAGGAAAGAATGCAAACTAAAATTAAGCAAAGACCATCACAATATCGTTTACATTATAATATAAATTGAGTAAAGGTACATGGAAATGTGTACATTTGTAAAATTTAATCTCACGTTCTCTTAGATCTTCCTCTTCACACCTAATTCATGCTCTCCCTCTCTATCTCTCCCTCCCCTCTCTGTCTCTTTCTCTCCCCTCTCTCCTTATTATCACTCTTTCTCTTTCATTAAGCGTCGACATCTCTCTCGATGCCTCTCTCTGTTTCTATGATTTTTCTCTCGTTAAATATTTTAAACATCAGGTCTGTCTGACCTTCCTCTCTTGATAAATCATGAATAACTTCAACTCAGCGTCCTACATACAGTAATGATCGCTTAGTACTCATCTACAACCTTCTCTGTGTTGTTTGATTTTATTGATAAAATAAATATAACCATGAGATGAATACAAGTTAGATCAATATCAACAGGTTTAATGCAATGCATATAAGTTTACATCTTATGAAGAAGTAGTACCACCCCCGCCCCCCCCTCCCCCACTCCGGGAACGGAGGTACCGCATGCGTGTTCCCAAAATCTCTGGCTCGTAACAAAGAAAAAGATCTGCCCGTATTGACTTTACACACTGGACTTTTGCTGAGAAGGGGGGGGGGGGGGGGGGGTACCACCTTTAATCAGTTTAATGCAAACACATTTAAAGGGATCCGGTAACTTACTCTCAGATTCTGCAATGATAAATTTAGGTCAGTCAGGAACTCGATGACTTTTACAATCCGATCGCCTGTCTGATTATCAAGATATTTACGATTGGAAATCGAAACCAAATTTGTGTTTGCCAAACGGTTTTCATAACACTACAGTTTATTGGGGAAAACGAGTATGGTAAAAGGGGTCAATCAAAAATTTTTACTTTATAGAGGCACTTCTTAATCATTTTGAAGCACGATTTTGTTAGGGCTTCAGGATTAATACACCATATCACAGACACTGGTAGCACGTAGGGCCATACGTCCATCTCGGATTAAACATTGTTATACATTGTTAAACAATGCCTTTTACAATACCTTTACAACATACACCATTGGCTGTCACATGGTTTGGAAATCACATTACAGATAATAATTCTACAACTGTGAGGTTTCACCTGCCGTCATTTGATACCCGACGGAACACTTTTTTAGGGGCTAAATCTAATTTTGTCACAAGGCAAAATAACTATATGCCTTCCCCTCTTTGTAGTCTCTCATTATTTTTCCCTCTAGTGATGGAGGGTCCTTATCCAGTAGGTACATACAAACATAGTAGGCCAGTTCTGCATGCCTGCCCCACCCCCCACCCCCCCGCCCCCCCCCCCGGCCCCCCCCCGGCCCCCCCCCCTCCCCAATCCATCCATTGTCCAGTTCCTCACAGTGTCTACCTCGGATGGCTGAACAGCTACCCCCAGCGTCAAGGCAGAGAACACCCATAACATAATGACTACTCGATTTCCAAGCTTGAGTCCCCTCCTTGTAGAAAGTCACGTAACACTTCTGTTGTCCATTGTGAAATGAGCTCTCTCGTAGCTTCTACGTTATCTTCTGATTCATCGGCCATAGTGTTCGATGATGCTGCAACTGATAAATAAAAGGGAAAAGACAATCAAATTTAAGTTTGTGACAAAAGAACCCTCATCACTTCTTCAACACTAGATCGTGTAGCAGACGTGTATGCAGGGGAAGGGAGTTTCGGGGGTTGAACCCCCCCCCCTCCTCCTCCAATTTTGTTTATGTGTGTGTGTGTTTTTGAGGAACCCCCCCCTCACTTTTTTAATAACAAAAATAAATTAAACATTTTTTGTGCTAAAGGGTGACCCCAAAAAGGTGACCTTACCCCCCACCAACTGAACGAAATATCGGTCTGCCAAATGTTCATATTTTCGGGTAAAAAAAGAAGGAAAAAAAAAGTGCTCTTAACTTACCACCCCCCGGCTTATATTCACCGGCTGGCCGAGTCGTTGTGAAAATGACTGCGTGATTTTTACATTTTACCCCCCGGCCCCCCCCCCTCGAAAAATCCTCTGTACGCCCCCGTCATGTAGATCCTCAAGTAGAGCTCATTGATATCAGACTATTATATCCAGATCCAGATCGACAAATCTATCGTTTTCATGGCCTCTTTTACTAGGCCTAACTGTCGGCCATTCTAGTAGACCCTATTCCATTATCAATTATAGGACCTAGAAAGTCTATTCATATTTCATGAGACAAAAATCTCATATTACTGTACATTTCTACCTAAAACACGAGTGTTTAGCAGCTTAAAAGGCAATCAGTCTACTTAAAATGCACACACATTTGAACATACGGGACTAGATCTAGGCCTACATTTACTAAAGTTGGATCTCGGCCCACTCTCATTACGTCGTATTATCAGCTTTATTAGTCATAAAATGAATAACCACAAACTTTGGTTTCTTACCGTACAAATGATACTGGATTGGAAGAAAATCACTGCAGAATAGCGGACTATGTACAAGATTTTATGATGTTGATTCGATAAGAACCCCGTTGTTTGCAACACTCCAACAGGACAGCTGATCACGGCGAAGGTGAAAATGGACTAGAATTATGTCCCGGCATGCTTTGCGATGAAACAACCGTGAAGGCACGTAATGGACTTATACGAGATACTATCTCATTAAAACGAGATACTATCTCATTAAAACAAGATACTATGTCGTTTTAACGAGATACTATCTCATTAAAACGAGATAACTATCTCGTTTTAACGAGATACTATGTCGTTTTAACGAGATACTATGTCGTTTTAACGAGATACTATCTCATTAAAACGAGATACTATCTCATTAAAACGAGATACTATCTCATTAAAACGAGATACTATCTCATTAAAACGAGATACTATCTCATTAAAACGAGATACTATCTCATTAAAACGAGATACTATCTCATTAAAACGAGATACTATCTCATTAAAACGAGATACTATCTCATTAAAACGAGATACTATCTCATTAAAACGAGATACTATCTCGTTTTAACGAGATAAAAATATTTTTACCATGTCCCTTCCCGGGCTCCGTAACATACACTTAACTGAAGGAAAGAAACCTATAGAAAACGGACTGGATATTATTGAAAATACTATTCTAAACAAGACTGTACTACATTACGTTACAATTTCACGAGAGAAATAGAACTCGAGAGGAGAAGTGATGAAATTGAAAAAAAGAACTAATAGCATGAGAGGAAAGAAAAGAGCCAAGAAGACAAGAAAAGGGTGTAAAAAGGAAAAGGAGGAGCAAGAGAGAAAGCGAGAGAGATAGCCTTGAGCTTTGGATCAGCTAATAAATAATACATGAAACAGATTTTGAGCGGAGTAATTATCTTTCGCCGGAGAACTTGCATAAGGAGCTATAACTTGATTTTCTCTTTTTAATCAAAAATGGGGAATAGCAAAAAAACGGCTGAGCATTTATTGCACTAATTACCAGAGGAGCATTCATATCTTCCAAGAGGCCGCACTTTTGGATCGGAGAGCAATTTTATTGTTGGCGGAGCATTGTCTTTTAAGGGGTACTTTTGGGGAGGAGCAACAATTGTCGTAGTAGCCTTTGTATTTTACGGGGCAATTTTTGAGCGGAGCAAATGTCGGCGGAGCAATTGTCGGCGGAGCAATTATCGGCGGAGCAATTATCGGCGGAGCAAATGTCACCGGAGCAATTGTCGCTTCAGGCAGAGCAATTGTCGGCGGAGCAATTGTCGGCGGAGCAAATGTCGGCGGAGCAAATGTCGGCGGAGCAAGTGTCGCTTCAGGCGGAGCAAGTGTCGCTTCAGGCGGAGCAAATGTCGGCGGAGCAAATGTCGGCGGAGCAATTGTCGCGTTTTGCGGAGCAATTGACGGCGGAGCAATTGTCGGCGGAGCAATTGTCGGCGGAGCAATTGTCGGTGGAGCATCTGTCGGCGGAGCAATTGTCGGCGGAGCAACTGTCGGCGGAGCAACTGTCGGCGGAGCACCTGTCGGCGGAGCATTTGACGTCGGAGCAAATGTCGCGGAGCAAATGTCGCGGAGCAATTGTCGCGTTTTACGGAGTAAATGTCGGCGGAGCAATCGTCGGCGGAGCATGTGTCATGGAACCTGTCACAACGATGTGCGTGCAATGACGCCATGTTTCTACGTGTCAAACGAAAGAGCTTCTCTCGGACTATCCAGAGCAATTTGTACGAAGTCTGTAGCTTCTGTGATATTGGAGATAGGTAGGGCGAAAGAAAGGCCTCAACAGTGACCTTGATGGGATGGTAGTGACTATGCCTACGAAGTTTGAAAGAAATTGGGATAGGGGAAAGAACCTAGAAAGGGCGCGCAAGCACTGCGTGCAAAAACCAATGTGATTAGGTGCATGTTCGTCATTGCATTCAAGATCGTTCTGGGGGCCAAAAGCGTGAACCCGATATGCCCCATAGACAATTCGTGTAATGCATGGGCGGAAAACGTACAGGGTCTGTATTATGACCGGAGTTAAATTGTTTTTTCTCTCTCTCTTCATGTCTCTTTATTGGCCGTATTTGGTATCATTAGAAAGAGAATTTCATGGTTGTTATTATAAACCTCTCTCTTTTTTTTTCTATGATAATCCTATCGAAACACGTGATGTAAAATAGATTTATAGGACATAATGGCGTCTTAAATGGCCCCACTTGACCAATTAAAAAAAATCCGGCCACGAGGTGCCCTGCGTATTGGAACTCGGCATGTCACTGCAAATTTTCAAGAAAAAAAAAGGATGTTTAAGGGGCGAAAAGCAGTCTGAAAAAATGACGTCATAGCCGATACGTGTTAGATTCGGGCGGAAACTCGGCGGAATTCGTGTAGTGACCTTTGTTCAAATGCGATTTACTCACAATTTTGTATGTGAACATATACTATACTTGGTATCATTCGAAAGGACACTTCACTGCGGTCAGTTTGCCATCATTGTTAACTGCGCGCAAGGTACTGCACGCATTAAAGGCGCTATTACGTTATGCATAGCAAATTCATCATTTTGGGCGATAACTTTGCGCTGACGTTATTAAAATTTACCAAACTTGGCAGGAAGTTGTCACGTATACAATGTGTCTGCAAAGTTTCATTGACGTACGTATAAAGATCGCCATTTTTAAGCAAATTGAAGTTATTTTTCAATTTTCTTGAAAACTGCATATTTGGAGGGCATTTTTCGCAAAGTCGGTCAGTGTTAGGGTATATAATTTTGTATATGGCTAGAAAGGGCATATGTTCAAGTATCTAAATCCAAAAAAGTGTACGGGTCTGCCAAGCTATAATGGAGATACGGCCACATAAAGAAAGCCAATTCCCAGAACTTTAGAGGGCGCTATTTATGTTTTGCATAGCCATTGGAGCGTGAGATTTGGCATGGCTATGTGCAATTATGAGATAAAGATACTGTAAAATTTATATACAAAACGGAATTTATATGAGAGGTTATGGCAGTTTTAGATTATTTAGGGGTCCATTTTTCAAGAATTTGAGAGATTTTTGACGGAGTCGGTTTCAGATTTGAATTTTGAGTACGAAGATGGCATTTTGAAGGTCAGGTTATGCGTCGCAGATGAAAGAACATCTCTTAGACTATCTAAAGGAGTTTATTAGAAGTTTGCAAGATCTAGGATAGTGGAGATGGGAAGGAAGAAAGAAAAGCCTTGAAATGGACCAGAAACGGACAAAATGGCGCCTGGACGGATATGCAAGAGTGATTTCGAAAATCGAAGAATTTAGTGACCTTGATGAGATGTTAGAGACTATGCCTATGAAATTTGAAAGGAAAATGACATGAGGAAAGCACCTAACTAGGAATAACAAACACTACGTGCAAAACGAATGCGATTTCCTGACGATAAGGAAAAGGATAAGGAAAACCAGGAGAAGAATATTAATGGGGCAGAATGTGAACGAAAACAAGGCAATGACGAAGGTCGTCATTGCAAATATTAATAATGTGAACGAAAACAAGGCAATGACGATATTCGTCATTGCAATTAACAACACTCTGAGATGCTATGGATTAAACTAAATATGACCGCACTCGCTTGTATACGCGTAGTCACAACTGCCTCTCTCAATGTGCTATAATCCTCTTGCGTGCGTATATCTTTGGTGCATGTGTGATCGGTCGGGAACGTCGCTATGACGAATGGACAAACAGTCCAGGAGAGTGTTTCACAAAGACTAAGATCGACTTTAAGTAAGACTTAACTATGGCAGGCCATTTATGCCACTGGTTGCTCTCACCATTGGTCTCTTAGTTATGATCTTTAGATAATATTTTTTCCTTCAGTAATGAACTATCAAAAAACGTGAATTCTGTAGATCTGTGACCACGATTTTTACGTCCCTTCAGAGAAAAATGCCAGTAAATGGTGAGAGCAGACAGGGGCATTAATGGCCTGCCATAGTTAAGTCCACCTTAAAGTCAATCCTAGTCTTTGTGAAACACCCCCCAGGTAGTGCAAGTTGGGAGTGGATATGAATACATCCAGTTTGGCATCACATGCTTGTATCTTCATGATGTCCACAGTGGTTGTTTCCGAGACCAGCAAAGAAAAGGTGCTTCACCAAATACTCTGTGAATAATAGATAGGAAAGTATTAAATCAACAACATACCTGCTGATACTGTCTGAGAACAGCGGACTCCGGCATCTTCAAGGTGCACACAGTTATGGACGCCGAAACCAGCATTAGAACAATGACCAAGATTGGTTTCGGTTCCAGTACATGATACGTCATCCAGGAGGATATCCCCTGAACCTTGTCCGAATTCAGCCCTTCCTACCCCAGTTCCAGAATCGAATCCAAGACTTCGGCAGACAACTCCAGCATCGGTGTCATCCCACGAGTCATCACAGACAGTTCCCCAGGCTCCATTGTTATAAACCTCAACTCTGCCTTCGCTTTCATCGCTTCCATCAACCAGTCGTACTACATAAACTATCATGCGAAAGAGAGATAATAGTAATGATATGAACAAAAATGTTAACTAAAAATATAATAATTACGATGATGATGATGATGACAACAATGATAATATTAATAATAATAATAGCAATAATTAAAATAATAAAATAGTCATAATAATAATAATAATAATAATGGTGATGATTATGATGATAATAATAATAATAATACTAGAAATGCAATCGTGTCACAACGATGTGCGTGCAATGACGCCATGTTTATATGTTCAAGTATCTCAATCCAAAAAAGGGTACGGGATTGTCATGACACAATAGAGATACGGCCACAGAAAGAAAGCCAAGTCCCAGAACTTTAGAGGGCGTTATTTATGTTTTGCAAAGCCATTGGTGCGTGAAATTAAGCATGGGTATGCGCAATTGTAAGATAAGATACGGTGAGATTTAAAAGCAAAACGAAATTTATATGAGATAGTTAGGGCAGTTTTAGATTTATAGGGGTCAATTTTTCAAGAATTTGAGAGATTTTTGACGGAGTCGGTTTTGGATTTGAATTTTGAGTACGAAGATGGCATTTTGAAGGTCAGATGAAAGAACATCTCTTAGACTATCTAAGGGAATTTGTTCGAAGTTTTTAGGATCTAGGATAGTGAAGATAGGAAGGAAGAAAGAAAGGCCTAAAAATGGCCCAGAAACGGACAAAATGGCGCCTGGATGGTTATGCATGAGTGATTTCGAAAATCGAAAAAGTAGGTGACCTTGATGAGATGCTAGAGACTATGCCTATGAAATTTGAACGGAAATGGACATGAGAAAAGCACCTAACTAGGAATAACAAGCACTATGTGCAAAATGAATGCGATTTTCTGAGAAGTAGAAGAAGAATATTAATGGGGAAGAACGTGAACGAAAACAAGGCAATGACGATATTCGTCATTGCAAAAAGTAATAATAATAATGAAAATAATTGATAATAATACAGTTATAATAGTAGTTACATACTAATGTTTCTGATTTACCATCATAACTTAGTTGGTTTTTAGCTGATTTTTTCTGATCTATAATAATAAAAATAATGATAATGATAACAAGCATAAATTTTGTTTTCCAAGAGAAGCCTAATCAGCTTCAGTGCTGTTCTTTCAGAGGACCCTGCAATTATAACTACCCTAACAATTGCCCATTCACAACTGGATTAGAAGTGGCGAATGTGGATTAATGTCTTGCCAAAGGACATTGGTGCGGGGCTGGGATTCGAACCCTAAACATTAGGATTGAGAGTCAAGTGAATATTTACCTGGCGTTGGAGTCGGATCTTCTGTAGTCGTTTCAGGAGTGCCCTGTTATCAAACAGAAATATACAATTTTATTACGTCAATATAATCCTAATAGATTATGTCATAAATTAACCCTAATTCTTTTAATGTGATATATATATTTTACGAAAACAAGGTATTTCAGGATTACATATATAACTTAGTAGAAGAATAGGAAACACTGCAGTAACCAAGCAATAAACAATAATTATTATGAGTATCGTTTTATCTTCGAACTTAGTGTTATAAAACTTATTTCTGTTTTGAATGATATGAAATTATTAAAATGAACGAATGAATGAAATAAGTGAATTAGCGAGTAAGTAAATGGATTGAATAACTTGCAAGATGGACGTCAATTTATGATGTTGTAAACAGTTTTATCTAGAAAGCAAACTAGTTAGTCAATTCTCTAAATTACACCGAATTATATTCTTCCGAGCGAATGTTTGTATGTCAGATCATGGACCTAGGGCCATGGTCAGATGACCCCGTTATGGATAACTTACACTTGTTAACGTTGTCGGCACGGTTGTTTCACCTGCGACACCTGTGTTTGGAATATGAATAGCATTAAGAAGACGATCGATGATTTACACCATTTGATTTATAGGGGGAAAAGATCGTCGGTGATCTTTATTCAACCACTCCCCAAATTAAAATCATCACCAACCCGCCAACAGTAGGAACATTCAAACGGAGTTTAAAGACTTATCTGTTCTAAAACCTTATGCATTCATTGAAAAAACACTGGCACAGCCTTGTAACACTGATTCATAAATGGCATCTCAAGTACCAAGTGAAAAATGTGCCGTATAAATTGCAACTATTATCTTTATAAGACATATATAGCACATAGACAACAATTCCGAAACATAAATATGAAAACATAATATAAACCATCACTTCTCTACCAATCCCATAAGAATAACTTGAATACATTTTGATATTGGTTTCCCAATCTCAGTTGATTATTATGCAATTAATTTTGCAGTCACCACCTTTGCACGTTGATAACCCAATGAACTATTTATATACGAGTAGGGGAGGGGGATGTGGTGTAGTGGTCCACCTGCACAACCCCAGTCAGTAATACCGGAAGGAGAGGCCCAAGTGTAACAGTGATTCAGTTCGTTTTTCCCCTCCCAGGGACAGGTGACGCCAAATACTTAATAAAGTAAAAAAAAAAATATATGCGCTGATATCATTTCAGGTATCCAAGTTGGGAAGATTTTTTTAAAGATAAGATAAAATCTCACAAAATTTGAGTATCATTCACCAAATGACTTTGTAATCTATCAATAATCAAAATCGAAATGCTGAAAAATATTTTTTTTTCACCAGTGATTGTCTGTATATAAGAAAACTCGCTCACCGGAACGTTGACGAAATGATGCAAGACATAACGGCCCGATCAGCCCCTTCCCCGCATACAATTTAAGGATACACAAATTGGAGCTCCGATATTCGCTCTTGCGACAATTGCTCTAGACTTTATTTGTCGAATATAAAGGGTTTGTGTGGTCAAGTTTATGGTCAGGGTTAGAATTAAAAATGACGTTAACTATATGCGACAATTGCTCTAGACTTTATTTGTCGAATATAAAGGGTTTGTGTGGTCAAGTTTATGGTCAGGGTTAGAATTAAAAATGACGTTAACTATATGATTGGTCAACTGTTGAAGTTAGGAATTCAGCTAGTGTAGAATAGTTGCCGTGGGACAAATATCGCCAGATCGGTTACCCGACATTTACTGCTTCCACAATAAGCCCTACCCCGGTCTACATTTCGTCTTAAAAATAAGATTTATGTTGTCATCTTCGTTTTTACGTTATGCTATGGTCACATATACCCAAAAGTAGCCTGCTCGGCGGCCGAGCGGCGAGTTTTTAGCCAATTTCGCTCGGCCACCGAGCGGCGACTGCCCAGGCACCGCTTGTTTTTAAGGCATCGCTCGGTCGCTGCTGAAGTTTTAGCGAGGAGTTAAAATTCGGGCGGCGCTTGCTCACTTTCACTCGCCGCCCACACTACGGTCGGTGACCGGGTTAGTCGCCGCCCGGGCCCCGACCTAATCGAGCGTTCACCGTCGAGCGATTTAGGTCAAAAATCGAAGCCGCTAGGTCAAAGGCTGTCGAGCAGTCGCCGCAAAATCGGTCGGCAACCTTTGATCCAGCGGCTTCGATTTTTGACCTAAACCGCTCGGCGGCGAACGCTCGATTAGGTCGGTGCTCGGGCGGCGAACGGCCGGGCACCGAGCGTATTTTGGAGCCCCGCCGATCACTGGCCGGCCGCCGTGCAATATCTTTAGAATCAGCCGGCGGCCGGTGGGAGACTGCTCGGAAATCGGTGGGTCACCGGTCGGTCACTGCCGGGTCACCCCGCGGAAAGAGCTCCGCGATTTCGCCCAGTTTTTGCCTAAAATCGACCGGCGACCGACGAGAAATCGACAGGGCACCGCCCAGGCACCGCTGGGGCTCTACAGCCTGCTCGACTTCTCCAAAAATCACTGGGCGATGCTTAAAGGCCGTTATTATCGCCCGATCGGTGACCCGACATTTGCGGCAATTTACGTGTTATCATCTTCGATTTTAGGTTAGGTTTACGGTTAGAGTTAAAATGAGGATGGGGTCAATTAAGTGATTGGTCAACTGTAGAAGTTAGCAATTAAGTTTTTGTAAAATATTGGCCGTGTAGCAATTATCGCCAAGTCGGTGACCCGACATTTCCTCCTGCGACAAATAGCCCTACCATGGCTTTATTTCGTCAAATCAAATATAGGATTCGTTTTTTCTTCTTGGACTTTATGTTAGATTTATGGTAAGGGTTATAATTACGATGATACTGATCAGTGCTTGGTCACCTGTTGAAATTAGGAATTCACCTCGACAGTAGAATAAACGTCATTAATTGTCGCCAGATCGGTGACCGGACATTTGCTCATGCGGCCTTATCAGGCCTTACTCCGGGTTTTATTTTGCCAAAAATATATGGCTCATGTTGTCATCTACTCATCTTCTATTAAGGTTAGGTTTATGAAAGGGATTACGATTAAGATGAGGCTAATAACTGCTTGGTCAACTGTTGAAGATAGGCATTAAGCGAGTGTAGAATATTCACCATGGAGCAATTTATTGTCGCCAGATCGGTTACCTACAATTTTGCTCCTGTGACAATTTCCCTCGGCTTTATTCAACAAAGGTATTGGGTTAGGCTAGGGGTTATTATCCTGTTTTAGGTTAGGTTTATGGTAATGGTTAGTATTAAGATGAGATTAAGTTTGACGGCGGAGCAATTGCATTAGATCGTCGTTTACCACCGATAAATTCAATATTTCTTACCTCTTGGGGGAGCAGATCCAGCTTGGGTTTCTAATAAGCCGTGAATGATAAAGATGGTCATGATTGTCTTCCACTTTGAATCCATTGCAATCCTGTTTCTTGTAAATGAAACAACAGTTTTGAAACCAATCCTGTGATGCTGTAGTTTTCTCTATTTATTATCCGTAAACTACTAATTCAGTTAAATCGAAGGCCTACTCTGTGTCTTAAATTTCAGTAGAAGGCAGTCCTATGTGTCTACCAAACGAAATAAATGCTACGATATGATAAACATGCACATTCTAACGCGGCTATATGAAATCTTCTGCTGTTCCCATTGGCCGAACTAAAGTCATTCTTTATCATTATCATTCATAATCGATGTTTCATAATTTGCTCTTTTTCTCCCTCCCCTCTCTCTTTATTTCTCTCTCAATCTCTATATCTATCCATTTTGGTCTCATTCTCTTTAACACGTCTCTTTGCTAGTTTGATCTCCTTCTCTTCTCTCTCTTTATTTCTCTCTGCCCCTCTCCCTCCCCCTTTCTCTCTGTCGATTTTTTCTTTCTATACTCTCTATACCAATTTATTTCAAGGTCTAACAAACTTCTATTGGTTTTCATTTTCAATACACTTGTCCAAAAAACTAGAACACTGCGCTCCGGCTCGATGTATTTCTCCCTTGTTGTGAGAAATGTGTATTTTTGCTGAATAACATCCAATGAATTGAGCGCACATAACAATTATGTTAAAGTGATTTTCTGATAGGTCTATCCGAAACCCGTATAATTATTTATGAAGTGAAATGAAAGGCGAACCATCGCACGATCACCTTTTGGTAACAACGTGCTTCTAAGAGCATGACATTATGATCGATAAGATGGAATGAAAGTGAGGAGGACTCAGTACTGTTGCCAATAAAGTTGGAATCAATTTTCTTTCCTCTTTTCATGAAATGAATGTGACAATATGATTTATTCTCGATAGATAAGGTTTACATCTTCTAAGAAAAGGTAAGAAAACTGAATTCCAACTTCATGGGCATCAGTGTAGTTCCCTGACGTATTTGTTGACAGTCATTCGTTATTTTATCTAGAGCACCAGAGCTAGAGGATATTCTTTCAATGATTATTCTGATTTATAAAATGATATGCAGTATATCCTGATCAAATGATTTGTTGTTAGCAGTCGTGTGTCTAGGTATTTATTTATCCTTACGGGACTGAGCTGCCTTTAGACACGGTTAATAACCGTTAATATTGATAGTATTACCGTTTAAAAGTTTTAAGAAAATGTATCTATCGTGTTAATTATATTTTAAATTAATACCTTCATCTTTTTTTCGTTTTAAAGTCATCCTCAAAGTCTGATTTTATCATTTTCCTAATTGTATTTAAAAAAAAAACATGTCCCATTTGCAGCCAACATCTACTTCTGTAGAACTTTGCATGAATCCTGAACATGGCACGTATGTCCTATTTGTGAAATTTAAACGTTAGGCCAAATAACAAAAAAACATGTTTAGCGTCTTGTTTTTTTGAAAAATAGGAAGGAGGAGGCCCTTTTTTTCTTCTTTCTTTCAAAATGGCCGCTCAAAATGGCCGCTCGGTAAATTTTTCCTGACAGTCGTGCTATTTTCAAGATGGTCGCCGGCATTTTTTTTTCTTTAAAAAAAAAAATCAGATATAGATCCATTTTAGCAGTGTTTTTCCATGTTTTTTTCTTTAAAAAAAAAATGCAAAAAATGAAGAAAAAAAAAAGGAGGGGGCATTGCTAAGCACAAAACGTACGACCATTAGGTAAAAGGGTCTCAAAATATGACTATTACTTTATAGTAATTGCAATTTACGGACTCCAACAGCGCGAGGGCCATCGGAAAGAGGCTAGCTCCCATGCCACTGGGAGCTCTTTTCGAGCACCCATCTGCCCAGGAGAGGGGGGGGGGGAATCTATTATAATCGTTATCTCAAATACCAAAGCCACTAGAAGTATTTACTTTAAAGCACTCTACCTCGGGCTTCCATGTCACTTGGGAGCCCTTCTGTGAGCCCCGTCCACGTTAGGGGGCTCTGCTAGGAGCCGTATCCCACCATAGCATGTGCTATGAGCCCCATGACATCTCTCCTTGTTTCGTTTTAATTCATAAGATTTATCAAAATAGCTATCGACCTGGTACTTTTCATAGTCATGATTTCAAATTGCTTTTATCAAGAATTACTTATTCGTAGCAGAGAATATCAGTCATTATTGCAATACTGCCAATTGGAAGACATGCAAGTTTCTTAAATTATTTTTGGTATTGTTTATGGAGAGACCTTATTAATTGATACATTTTTGAATGTGGAGCCGGTTTTGTATATTTTTGATCTCGAATGATTTCAATATAGAGTTATATAGATCCAGATCGCTTTTCCCTCCCAAGAACAGGTGACGCCAAATACATAATAAGGTTAACAACAAATCCATGCGCTGATATCACCTCATGTCATTAGATCGTCGTTTACCACCGATAAATTCAATATTTCTTACCTGAAGCAGATTCAGCTTGGGTTTCTAATAAGCCGTGAATAATGAAGATGATCATGATTGTCTTCCACTTTGAATCCATTGAATGGAACAACAGTTTAAAAACAAATGTAGATATGCAGTAGCTTTCCCTTCCTATGTTTTGTAAAGTACTAATTCAGTTAAACCGCAGTCGTACTCTGGGTCTAAAATCGCATTCAACTAAAAGGACAATTATTTGCGTTATGGAATGACTATTTTGATGTATGTTTCAGAGCAGCATCTGTTACTATAGCAACGGATGATGGAGAGAAGGATGAGACTGACATTCATTCACAGATGAGAAACGGGAGGAATGAGCTCGATCGTAGATTCAGTAGAGCAGTCATCGCACGGATCCCTTCACAAGGTAATTATTGTTTTTGATGGGGATTTTGTTTAATTCTCATGGCTCATTCACATGTGGAGTGGTTTTAGTTTTAACTTGTAAATGAATTGCAACTGCGCGCAACAAAGGTCCTACGTTCTGCACACAAATTGTAAGTATATTGATGTAATAACATATCAGACGTGGTCGGGGACGTATTGGACAAGAAAGCATGGACTTGCCCTTGAACGAAAGTTGCTCTTGGTTGTCCGATTACATGCTCAAGACTTATCTGACCGTTTTAGCAACATAAATTATGCAAGATGGACGTTTTGAGAATAAACCATGTCAAGTAAGGCCATTTTTAGATCCTTGGAACTAATTTTCTATTAAAGTGTGAATGGTGTGACAGAGCATCCTTGGAACTACTTTTTTAAACTAAAGTCTGTATGGTGTAAAAGGGTCCCGGAAAAGGGTATCATCGGAACTACTTTTCTGTGAAGCTGTAAATGGTGTAAAAGAGCGTCCTTGGAACTACTTTTCTATCAAATTGTGTATGGAGTAAAAGAGCATCTGTGGAACTACTTTTTTAAACTAAAGTGTGTATGGTGTAAAAGGATATCATTGGAACTACTTTTCTTGGTGTAAATGGTGTTAAAGAGCAACCTTAGACCTACTTTAAAAAAAAAAACTAAAGTGTGTATGGTGTAAAGGGATATCATTGGAACTACTTTTCTATGAAGCTGTAAATGGTGTAAAAGAGCAACCTTGGAACTACTTTTCTATTAAAGTGTTTTGGTGCAAAAGAGACTTAATAAAGATAGGACCAGGGAACTTTTCACTACTACATGGCATTATCAGTATCACTATTTCGCAGTTCTTCATTTTGTAATGGCCCTTTTTTTTTAAATATTAGACGAGATATAGCAAAAACATTCACACTAGGTGATCAACTTTAGTTATGACCTAAAATTACAAAAATTGTGTCTTTCATGACAAAAAAATGTGTTTATTTTCCCTTTAAATAGTAAAGTGATGAGTTGTATAAACTTGTACATCAGCATACAAAACACAGATTATACATGAATATACACAGCCAGTGGTGTACGCAGGATTTTTTTCAAGGGGGGGGGGGTAAACATTTTCAAATCGGGCCGAAAATTTCGCAACGCCTCAGCCAGCCGCTCAAAGGGCGGGGGGGGGGGGGGGGGGGGGGGGGTAAGAGCACTTTTTGTTTTGGTCCCAACAAATTTGGAACAACTCAGGGGGGGGGGGGGGGTAAGGTCACTCTTTGGGGGTCACCCTTTGGTACAAAAAAATAAAATATAAAAAATGAGGGGGGGTGGGGTTTTCATCAAAAATCACACATACAAAAATTGAGTGAGGGGGGGGGGGGTCAACCCCCAACCCTCCTCCCCCGCTGCGTACGCGCCTGTACACAGCTATTGTCATACCATGTTCATACCTTTTTTCTGTGCTAATTCTGGCAAGCATCAATTTTTAATATCCAAATTTCTCTTCATTATCACACATGTATTGATGAGTGTAATCAGCTATATGACTTATTATCAATTATTTATAATTTATATTTGAAACGAGGGATGGCCGGGAGGCGAATTTGCGATTCCCAAACCATTCAGCTATGGGAGACTTTATGAGCAACGTGATTGGTCGAGAGAAGAAATAAATATTACATCATTTACTGCACGCTCGGGCTCGCTCACAGCTGACACATACACACAAACACTCACAATGTTAGTCTGCAAGCACAGACTCTAATTTGACACTTTACGAAAGATATCATGTCTGAGGGAAGTCTATCTACATGAAATGGCCTACTGGCTACTGTAGTCTCACGATTCAGACTCTGTTTATGTGCCTGCAAACTACTCACATGCCTTAGAATTCTGCTACTGAAGGTGTGTATCAGTAACGAGCAGAGATGGTGTTCATACTTAATAGGGAGAGTATCCTGCAATGAAAGGAATTATAATTTATACTCAGATCATTAATACAATTACATTTGCCAGTTTGTTAATATATCCTGTAGTCTATCCTGTTTGAACAATACTCATGGCTAGATCTACATGTATAGTCGAGATGAATTAATTTAATTTTGGAAACTTTCTCTAGTTATACCATTTTAATCTGTTTGAGGATTTCTGACCTGGAAATTTGGTAATGCCTAATCCTTTCATCAAACTCTGATTATTAGAACAACTGCTGGGCCTCTCTGCAACCCCCTTTCCCCCCAGACTCAAGCTCTCATTTATACATAGACATCTAGACTAGTAAAGTTAGACTCCCCACCCCCTCCCCCAATAAATAATGTTCCATTTTTTATTTTTCATCATAGGTCTATAGATCTAGGGTCTAGATCTAAAAATAAAATTAAAAAAATCATCCAATCGATATCTATATTTCATTAGAACATACTTGTATCTAACTTAAAAGATCTATCATCTAAATCTACATGTAACTTGTGTTATTGTCTATGTTCAAACAATGCATGGCTAGGCTCAACAAAACACTCAGGACTGCACATACGCTATGTACAATGCACTACACACGCGAGCTAGCTACAGGCACATACAGGCCCACTGTTATCCATTATCCAGACACATTCGCACCGCCATCTCATCATGGCGCGCCATGATGAGATGGCTCGCGTCGATGTGGGCGTGTCTTTATACATGTAACTTTTTTAACCAATCAAGTTGCTCAAAAAGTTTCCCATAGCTGAATGGTTTGGGAATCGCAAATTCGCGGCCGGGAGAGGCTTGAAAGACCTCACAAGAGCCTGATCAAATCAACTGAAGCGTTGTCCGACAAAAAAAAAATTACATTTCCCAAATTGCCAATGAATTGTTAGATACTCTTATTGTCTGTAAACCTTGAATTTGACACGTTCGTTTTTTTTCTTTTGCTCGTAACAAATTATTAGTTGATGTCAAGCAAATATTGCAAGATTTTGGCTGTTCGATGGTTTTATCGATCAAGCTGTAAGGGGATTCACTAGGTACAGACAGGAAGGATTAGATCTCAGACAGGAATTGGGTTAAAACACCTTTAATAAGGCGACAACGGCCTAGAAACAACAATCAGAATATTACAGACAACAGTCCATTTTCTAGTCTCTCGATCACGATCCCGATCATCTCGGTCTCGGTATCGGTTCAACGATATCAATCCCTATACTCTCCCCCACCAAAAATACCCTACGGGGTTTTTTGAAAATATTATTTTTAACATTCCCAAACTGCTCATAAAACAAGCCAAATCTCGCCCGAGACATATACACGTGAAGCAACAATATCGCAACCAAGCGCGCGTACAGACAAAACATACGACCACCAGTTCTCTTAATATGCTGTGATCGCTATCGACTGTTTTTATGTTGAGTTCAGGATAAATCTATATATTCAGTTCGCTTGTCTGCGCAAGATACCATCAGTACCCAAAAATGTACACTGTAAGAATAACGAACACCGCACCCCAAAAAGATAGCTTTTCCCCGCAAAACAGAGATGCAAAGTGCATAATGTCAAACACCAACAAGAAAAAACTTCCAATACAGATTATCGTCTTAACCTGTTCAAGCATATCCATGAATACCTTTTTTTAAAAAAATCAAAATAAGTAACACCGCACCAGCACAGCTGAGTGCTCTTTTGTTTGATTTCTTTCTAAAAGAAATAACTCGTAGACAAATTTGTAATTTAGCCCTACCTACATGGCTACAGTGTAGGATGTATGTCAACTAAACATACTTCATATCCTCTATTAATGTAAATCCGGTCAGCAGGTCCGGCAAAAAACATTGAAATATATATAACAATATATATACATATTGTTATACCCGATTTCGGGTCAGATATAGTGTTTACCAAAGTATACATGTAGGATGTTAGCGAAACTAACAGCTGTATATGTGTAAATTATAAACTACACTCAATTGGTAGTTCTTCTGTTTCGTTTATCTTTTGGAACACAAATTCTGTGTATATACTGTATAACAATTTCATGTGCACAAAAATTCAGTGTACATGTATAACTCTTAGTAAAACACTAGATGCAATGACAGAAAATTCACAGGGAATCACAAGTTTATATACAGTTCCAATTTTCAACAATTCCCAACCGGTTGTATTTATCCTTTAACTGTAAAGATAAGGATCCGACATGTTAATATTAGTCATCAAACACTTCTGAAGAGTGCATAATTCTGCATGAGCCAGAAATAAAGCACATGGGTATGCACCAATATAAATGGTTGACATTAACATACAACATCAGTTGAAATAAGAGTCTGTTAGAATCTATATTAAGAGTCCAGATCAATTAAAACTTAGCGTCCATTTCGTTTCCATCGTGATCCATAGCCCGAATGTGACAGTCCCGCTCTCGACCAAACTGCAATCTTACTCGGCTATAGAGGTAAGTCAATGTAATCGCGGGTCGCGAACTTTCAACCAGTCCTGATCCAATATGTCACAAAAAGCGACAATTTTTTAACAGTGTTGGTAACATGCGAAGTCTATGTTCGAAGTAATTAGCACCCTTTCAATTGGTCCACATGAACGATGCGAGTCACCTTCTTGTTGGCAGCGTTCACCACAAGGAAATTCACTGGGGTTAGTTTTTTCTGCACAACAAACGGCCCAGTCCATCGTGGTGCTAGCTTAGCTGAGAAGTTCTTTTTCGCATTTGACAGAGGTTTAGTCTTCACCATGACTTGGCTTCCTTCAGTGATGCGGCACTCATCACGGCTCTGGTCGTAATATTGTTTGGAGCTACTAACAGCGCGTTGACGATTGTGTGCGATTTCTTCTTGCGTAGGAATGTCTTTGTTTCCCTCAGTCTGCAGGCGGTTAGTCAAGGGAGAAGCCAAGCGCCGTCCAAACATAACTACTGATGGTTCTACACCAAGTGTGTCATGACTACTGCTGTTCAGGGCAAACGCGAGTTCAGCGAGATGAACATCCCACTGTCGATGATCAGATCCGGTGTAAGCTTGAAGCATGGCCTTGATGTTACGATTCACCCTTTCGACCCAGTTCGTTTGGGGGTGATATGGCGTGATAAAGATCTGCTCTATCCCCCAGTCTGTGCAGACAGCTCGCAGAACCTTCCCTCTGAATTGGGGGCCATTGTCCGAGAGCAGGGCTCCTGGAGGTCCATATCTGCAGAACAGCTCCCTCACTAGAGTGGTTGCAACCGACTGGCTGGTAGCTGACTTCAAAGGCAGAATCTCCACAAACTTTGAGAAATGGTCGACAGCCACCAGAATATACTCATGCCCAGCATATGACTTTGGTAAAGGCCCCATGAGATCTACACCAACCTTTTCCCAAGGCCTCGAGGAGGTACTAGACAGCATCTTTCCTTGACGTCTCTGGAAAGAAGGCTTTGTTTGAAGACAAACCTTACACCTGCGAATAAAGCTTCTTACAGACTGCGACATACCACTCCACCAGAGACCCATTGACTTCAACCTTTGAAGTGTCTTCTTTCTCCCAAGATGCCCAGCTATTGGCTTGCAATGACACTCAACTAACACTGCATTCTGAAGCACCTTCGGGATAACTACACATTCATTCTTATACAACACCATTTCCTTCAAACTGAAATCTGAAATCTTCTGAACAGGACCTTGATCCTCCCCACCACCATTCTTTTGCTTTTCAAGGATCTGAATGACTGGCAAAAGATCTGGGTCACTCCGTTGGGCCCTCAGGACAGAATCCTTTGTCAAATCCAAAGGAAGAACGACTTCATCCGTGGCCTCTGACTTGCCAACACAAGATGGGCAAGAGTATTTGTCTACATCCTCCGCCTCTTGAGAACCAATATGGACACAAACCTGGTGATACCACTTATCACAATCATCACATTGTACCCAACCAACCAACTCATCATCTGGGGAAATGCAATCACTGGCCGCACATAAGTCCTTTTCATGTCCGCCACAGACTTGATTCGACAAAACCCTGCTTACAACTCCCACCAAAGGGGCAACACCTTTCTCAGGAATCCTAGATAGTGCGTCCGGGACATGATGCTGCTTTCCAGGCCTATATATCACCTGAAACCGAAAATCCTGAAGCCTCAGAATCCAACGTGCAAGTCGCCCATTTTGCTTCTTCTTCCGAAATAACCAGCAAAGTGCCTGGTGGTCCGTTATAACACGACACTCTCTACCTTCTAGATATGGCCGCCATTTCTCTAGGGCCCATACTACAGCCAAACACTCCTTCTCAGTAGTACTATAATTCCTTTCTGCAGCAGACAAAGACCGACTTGCATAGGCGATAGTTCTCGTCCCAGACGGTTGCTGCTGGATCAGGACTGCACCGACCCCAACATTGCTGGCATCTGTGTGTACAGCAAACCTGGATTCTTCATCAGGGTAGCCTAATATTGGCTCAGTGAGGAGGCTCTCCTTCAAGGCCTGAAAAGCACGAGTGCAGTCAGCAGTCCAATTCCAGGGAACACCTTTCTTCTTCAATCCATGAAGGGGTGCAGCAACATCTGAGAAGCTAGGAATGAATTTCTGATACCATCCGGCCATCCCAAGGAACCTCTCTAATTCCTTGATCGACCTAGGTTGGGGATAGTTAACAATGGTAGACACCTTCTCGGGGTCCATCTTGAGTCCATTTGAGCTGACAACATGCCCAAGATATTTCATTTCTTGGCAGGCAAACTGACATTTCTCAGTATTTACGGTCAGACCCGCTTGTCTTAAGCAACAAAAGATCTCCTGAAGATCAGAGATGTGCTGTTCAACATCCGGAGAGAAACACACAATGTCGTCCAAGTAGACATAGCAATTTCGCCCTATCAGGCCATCAAGCACCTTGGACATCAACCGTTGGAAACTGGCAGGACCATTCACCACACCGAAAGGAAGGACCTTGAAGTGGAATAGACCCCTATGACAAACAAAAGCAGTCTTCTCCTCATCCTCACCTGCAACGCCCATCTGCCAGTATCCACTGCGCAGATCTAATGATGAGAAAACCGAGGCACCATGCAGAGAGCTCAAAATGTCATCCACTGTAGGCATGGGGAAGGCATCAATCTTTGTCACTGTATTCAATTTCCGGTAATCGACACACATCCTGTACTTCCCGTTCTTCTTAGGAACCATCACTACAGGAGCGGCCCAAGGTGAATCTGAAGGCTCAATCTTCCCCATGTCCAGAAGCTTATCCAACTCTTCATCAAGAGCTTGTCTTTTCTCAGGACTCACCTTGTACGGGTGAGAGCGGATGGGGGAAGCCCCTCCTACATCAATTCTATGAATAGCCATGTTCGTATGACCAGGTACCTCACTAAACACAGTTGGGAAGTCTTGAAACACCTGATCTAATTTCAGTCTATCTGTTTCAGTTAGATCAAGTTTCTTCATCTCATCCTCAGCGTGGAGATAAGTATCGACTTCTTCTCCAACATGTGACATCTCCTGCCCTCCATTCAACGAGAACTTAACTGGCCGCTCATTGGCCCCATTACTACTTGTGCTATAACTACGACTGCCAAAATCTATGATAAGTTTCACCTTTTCGGCAAAGTCAGCACCAAGGAGGACAGGTACTGGGAGCCTACCAACCACATGAAAGACCTCAGTCGCAGTGCTGCCTCCTAGACCCACTTGCAGGGATGCTAAACCATCAGGCACTAAGGCAGTTTCATTGATCATGCCTAACACCCCTTCAGTTTCACGAGTAACCTCTACCCCTAACTCCTTACACAATTCAAAGGTGACCAGGGAAACCTCTGACCCCGAGTCCAGCAGGGCTCGGGTCTTCACCACTCTGCCATCTAGACCCTGAACAACAACATCTGCAATTGTAGCATCACCCCTATCCTTTGCAATGAAATTGCACCTTGGCGACGGTTCTCGAGCAAAGCCTTGTGGAGGTCCACCCTGGAAACCCGACCCCGTGGCCCCCGGAGGTACCGGACAGTTGGCAATTCTGTGCCCGAGCTGGCCACACCGGTAGCAAGCAGCATTAAATGATCTACGTCCAGGGGGGTTACTGCTTGCACCTGTCCGTCGTGGAGTGGAGGGATCACTCCCTGAGGTCGCGTTACCAGCATAATTCGCCCCTCTCTGGATCATTAACTCGTCCGCCTTGCGCGCAACTACCATGAGGGATGTGGCTTGTAGCTCCCTCAGTTTCAACCTCAACACTTCATCGGGTACTCTCTCTAAGAACTGGTCTATCATGATCAGATTGAGCCCCTTAGAGACTTCAGGCATCTCTATTGCCTCCTGGGGTATTTCCACCCACTTCAAAAAATAGTCTTGTAAATAACTAGCGAATTCTTCATAACTTTCATTGGTCTTCTTATGTTCTTTTTTGAACTTTATTCGGTATGCCTCCGGAGTGAGGTGGTACCTTCTTTTGATGGCCAGGACAACATCGTCGTAGTCATTCTGTTCTCTGGCACTCAGGGCGTGGAATGCCTGCTGAGCTCTTCCGGTCAGATATGGTTCTAACAGCCGAGGCCATTCACTCTTTGGCTTGTTTGCTGCCAGGGCTAGTCGCTCAAAAGTGCTAAGGTAGCACACCACATCATCATCGCTACTTAGCTGATGTAATCCCTTTAACGGAGGCCCAGTTTGTGCAGAGCTACCGATTGCAGCAGACAGTAAGGATTTGCATAATTTCTCAGTCTCATGATGATGAGAATCTTCAAGGTGCTTCATGACCCGCAAAAGGTCATCCACACCCACACCTGTATTTTTTGGTTCATCCTCTACCAGCTTAGGCAAATCACATAAACATGAGACCCGCTCTTGCTTGGTCTTTACAGCATTGGTATCAATATGATTCAATTCACACAAGTGTGCTATGTGCTCAGCTGTAAATCTGCCGAGATATGCTGATCGGTCTGTCATGGTTAATTTTATCTTTCATTGAGCACTGAACTAGACTAGATCTAGATCTAGTAGATCTAGATCTAGTTTAAATTTAATTTAGTGACCTATTGAACATGTGTGTTTTAGTGTATGGTGTATGGTTAGTGAGATGGTCTAGACTACTAGATCTACTATTTTAATCAACTTTTATTTATTTAGTCTAGACCCTATGTATTTATTTATTTTTTATTTTATTTTTAATGTTACTTCACTAGACTCTAGACTAGACCTAGTCTAGAGTCTACTTGTTTAATAGCTACCTTTACCTTGATTAGTCTATCTGTAGAGTCTAGATCTAGACCCTAGATCTACTACTACTACAACAAGTAGGCCTACACAACGCACTATGCACTAATCAATCATGACCACTACAGACACCACACCACAATATCCTCGTTTAGTTGCTGAAATTAAAGGCTTTTGACAAGTACCAGCATAGACATAGACATATTAGACAACAAGTGGGGCAACAACAGTCACACACTGCATGAACCGACCGTGTCAATTTCTCACCCAATCCTTAGATTTCCAAAAGGCCATAGCACAAAGAAATCCTGCCGATTACGCCAGTGTAAGGGGATTCACTAGGTACAGACAGGAAGGATTAGATCTCAGACAGGAATTGGGTTAAAACACCTTTAATAAGGCGACAACGGCCTAGAAACAACAATCAGAATATTACAGACAACAGTCCATTTTCTAGTCTCTCGATCACGATCCCGATCATCTCGGTCTCGGTATCGGTTCAACGATATCAATCCCTATAAAGCTAATGACGAGCTTTTTTGTTGTTAATGTGTTTGGCAAAATTTCACAAAGTAAATGTTCCAAGAAAGCTAGAAATTATAAAATCGCTGATTTGAATCCAAACTATCTTGCAAGGTTTAAGAGCGTCAGTGAATAAATGGGTGAAATCTTAATCAAAAATAACTGTGAAATTATGTTTCTTAAGATATATGAAAAAGGGTCCTGTTATCTGTACTAAATGACTTCGATGATATAAATGGTTATATGTGGATGATATAGTTGAGTGGATATCTACTCGTTTACAAGTCATATAGGGATAATTTAGTCTGATAGTTGAATGCAGTTAAAAAATGATAATGAAATCCACTCCAAATAGTGGTTTGGTTTACTATTTTGAGTGTCGATTCCGTTATATTTCTATTTGATGAAACTAACTTTGTCTTTCTATATTGCATAATGGATAATTCAAAGGAATTTTCTGGATAGTATGGCAGACGGGTCCAGGACAAACACATTTCCCAATGCATTGACGCCCATGCTCCCTGATTTCTCTGCTGTACATTCTGTCATTTTGACAATATAAACCTTGTATTCTCCATTTATTCCAATCTTTCTCCCCCCCCCTTTCTCTCTGTCCCTCTAGTGTGAATATATTGATGACTAATATAAATGGAGCAAGGTTTATGAATATTTAGTCCATTTAGTTCCAATCGACTTTTACAAAAATGAGAATGGGTTATCATTTGGTACGCTTTTTAATCTTATCAACAGGGGGGAACACATAATTTTGTATCAATAGTTTCATCACGATACTAGCTGGGTCCACAAAAGTGTCATGGCAATATGGCCTTCTCCAATAAAAAATAATTGAAATTGTCATGATTGCTGATTATTTGGAGAGTTGGAATGGGTAGTGTCATACGGATATTGGTGTCTTTCGTGTTTAATACATTTTTATTATTATTATTATATTTTGTTTACAAAGGGTACTTTTCATTTACAGTATCTTTAAAAGGATTGCTATGATATAATTTTATCCGTATAATAAGTCCATGGTTGCCCAAGCTTAAAAGTTGAAAAAAGAAAAGAAAGGAAAAATAGAAAGGGTTGTGGATAATAGGGGCAGAATCGTAGAGGAGGGGGGGGGGGGGGGATGGGGGTGGGGGGGGGGAAAAACACATTGTACTATATGTTAGTAAATTAGAACGCTTTTTGTCTTTTTGTTAAAAACAAATGGGAAAATTTGACGTTTGAAATTTGAAATTTCTCAATCTCACCTATTGTTTTGGTGGGGGGGGGGGGGATTGTTCAATTTTTTGTCTCTTTCTCTCTCTCTTTTCTCCTTCTCTCTCTCTCTCTCTCTATCTCTCATTATCTCACAACATTATATCAACATTTCTCACCATGAAATAGTACTCTCCTCTTAGTTCTTGCCCTTTCTCTTTCGCGCGCTCTCTCCCTCCCTCTCTCTGTCTCTGCCTCTCTATCTCTGTCTCTGTTCTCTCACGTTCTGTTTCCAGATTTGTTGCACTATACTGCTCTAATATCTCATAATTTCTTATTTCTATTTTTTTAGCACAAGAGGGCACCACATACCCAACAAACAAACAATGCAAAATTTGATCCATTAAATACGTTCATGTTTTTAGCGAGTTTTAGCAGAGGGAGGGGGGGGGGGGGATATACCACCATAAAAACCTTAATAAATGTATTATTGCATCTTACTTTAACCACTGGGAAAATACTCTGTGGTAAGCTGATATCTGAGAACTCATACGTGTCCTTTTATAGCTATACCCAGTCTGCCAGTCATACGGAATCTGATTCGGTTCAGATAAATCTGAGGCCCTATTTAAAAAAAAAATAATTTATTAGTTAGGTTTACCCATTGTTTTAATTCATTTTGAAAAAGCAAACCTATTTATAGTGTTTTTGTAGGCCATTCCAGATTAACACCGTTATGTTGACATTCATTAAAATATAGGCCTATGTTCAGACTATTACTAAAATTATTGCAATCACTGACGTCGATTCGACTAAAAGACATTTTCAAGCCCTTCCGTTAGGGAAGTTTTGAAATAGTATTATCTTTCAACTGCCGTTGGAATTAACTTTTCATTTTTGTTGACCTGCGAATGGTCAGGCGCGTAGCCAGGGGGGAGGGGCGGTGGGGGCGGTCGCCCCCCCAAAAAAACGCCGGCCAAAAAAAAAAGAGAGAGAAAGAGAAGAAAAAAAAAGAAAGAGGACGTAGGAAGAGAGAGGGAAAAAAAGTCGAGAACGGTACAACGAATCGTCAAAGCTTCGGCGCTTCGCGCGGGAAGCGGGAGACTGAGTTCAAATTAAGGATTAAGTGTCGGGAAAGGTACAACGAATCGCTTTCTTTCTCTAATAATTTAATGAAACGTCAAAGCTTCGCGCGAGAGGGGGGGGGGGGGTAGAATCCAGACAGGGATTAAGAGTCGGGTAAGGTACAACGAATCGTCTTCTTTCTCTAATTATTTAATGAAACGTCAAAGCTTCGCGTGAGAGGGGGGAGGGACTGAATTCAGACGAGGATTATGAGTCGAGAAAAGGTAGAACGAATCGTCTTCTTTCAAAGCTTCCGCGCTTCGCGAGGGAGGGGGGAAACTCCCCCTCCCTGCACCCACCCCCCTAGGGAGCGCGCTTCGCGCGCCCTTAAAGTGATTCGCACGCTTTGCGTGCTCACTACCGCCCCCCTAAAATGAAATCCTGGCTACGCGCTTGCGAATGGTATATAGAACGTTGAAAGCGCCTCTCTTTTCCTTTATAACATGATGGCAGTAGTTTGACGTCAGTTTGACGTCAATTGACCTAACACTTGTAATGGATATAGAATTCACACAATCAAATAAAGAATTATTTACATACAGTCATGAACTCTTGATCACAAAACAACTTTGTTTGCATTTGTAACATTATTTGTCTAGTTAAACTGATATTGATCATTTATCATACAAAAGTAAACGTTGTATACACATGAACAACACATCTACAAGTTGGTCCACTTTTATTCTTCTAAAGTTTAGTTATACAAATTAAAATAAATAAATCAACATCTTGATTAACAAATCTCTGTGATTACTCATAATCTCAGCTTTCCCCTCCAATGTTTAGCCCCCACAGGCTCTTACCAATAATCTTCACACAAACAATCAAATCAAATATATGTGCATGTTGAAACAAATTCAAAATAATCTTTCTATACAAACAACAATTATAGCAACTGTCACTTTACAGCAAAATGTCCTTCCATTTCAGATAGATATACCATATATTTCTAACCTTTATAACACTGTAAACATTTCTTTTTCAAGATATCAAAAAGCGGAACAAAGCTTTTCAAGTTACAAATAAACATATCCTGTTTAAATTATATAACAATGCAATTTAGAGCATCGTTTCTCTTATCTTCAAAGCCCAAAATTATATTTTGTAAAGTGAACAAAATTCTAACTTGAGTTCTTTCATAAATCCAGTTTGAGATTTCATCCCAGATCTTTCTACTAATCTCACCCTCATTAAAGAAATGTACTTAATCTTTTATTTCTTTTTTAGAAAATGAATTTTTTTTTTTAAATAGTCGTTTTTCTAAAAACAAAATTCTATTCAAAATCTTATACTGAATGTATTTCAACTTATAACTGGTGTGAAACGAAATTTCATAACGTTATGCTTTTGTATCAATACAGATAGAAAATTATAGTTAAAATATCTTTCCCACTTTGAACTTACTACAGACAAAAAATTTGTTTCCCCAAAAAGAACTTAAATAGATGTATCTACATCCTTTCTTGTCATGAATAAGTACTTTAATATGGGAATGAATTAAAGGTTCTTCCAAACTTGTTATACATGTTTTATAATATTCATTATATCTGCATTTTATCACTTGACAAACTGAATAACAAGACAAATAATTTATCTTCAAATCAAACTTCTCCTCACGTTTCTTTCTTATGAGACAATAAGTTTCCATTACTATCCACCAAATCGTTAATAAATCTGTTACCCTTTTCATACCACTCTTTAAAAAGAATAGACGCATTGCCAATTTGAATTGAGCTATTCATCTATAGAGATTCAGATAACCCATCAGTCTCACGTGCTTTAACTAAAAATGATATGCCCTCATATAAAAAAAAGAATTATCACCTAAACTGATCGTAAATGTTTGTTGTAAAAATGACTGCATTAAATGACCAACATTTGTACACATATATTTAAAATATTTCTTCTAACCCATATTGGTTGGTTGGTTATTTTACCTGACTGCTAAGAAAGCATAAATGCTTGTTAGTAAGCAACCAGACGGCCGACGGCTTTAGGTCCTCTCCGAGGGACCTGGTAATGAGGATTAATGCCTTACCAAAGGGCACTAGCGCATCGCCTTGGTTTCGAACCCGGGTTACTGGATTACGAGACCACTGCTCTATCGACTGAGCTATCGCGCCTCCTATTAGATGTAGTGCGTTACTAAAACAGTCTATGTCAAACATTTTTAAGCCATCTTTTTCATTATGAACCAACAACTTGTTTTCTGTTTATTTTTATCAGGCTTATTCTTCCATACAACCTTTAGCAAATATATTTTTTTATATTTTTCACTAATTAAACAGATGGATCCGGAATTGACAGAAACAAATGATTACATTGTAGTAATAATAATGACTTAAAAATTGTTATTCTCCCTAAAACAGTAATATTTTGCTTGATCCAAAGAAATCATTTGTCGTTTCACTTCATCAAATATTCTATCATAATTTTAATCTGACATTTTGGTAATATCAACATGAAAGTCTGTTTCAAGATATCCAAAAAAATCATTACAAACAAACTCTACATCTGATCTTTCTAAATTTAATTCATTATTATCTTTTGAAGCTCCAATCCAAATTGCTTTTGTTTTTTCGTATATTAATCCTAGGTCAGAGCAATTACCAAAAGAATTCAAAATATTTATAGCATTCTGAAAACTAGCAGTGGAGCCATCAAGCAATAAAACTGTATCATCTGCATCCTTAAGAATGTTAATTCTTTTCACTTCATATGAATAACGGATTAACATACCTAAAATGTCAACACATATCAAAAACAAATATGGGGACAGAGAATCACCTTGGTGACAGCCTCTATCTATAAGAAATCTAGAAGTGTATTGCTTATTTACTATAACACTTGAGTATGCATTGCAATATAACACATTTATCAATCTCATAAAAGAATTACGAACATTAAATAAAGAGAGTACCACAAACAAAAACACATCTGAGAAACACTTTCAAATGCCTTTTCGAAATCAATCAATCAAATTATATCGTGCTTATTTTCTTATCTACGTAAACAATAATTTATATCAAAAGTAATTTTTATATTTTCACCAATAAAACGTCCAGCAAGAAGCCCGTTTGATTTGGATAGATTATGCAAGGTTATACCTTTTTTTAATCTATTAGCAATACAGCTCGATACAATTTTATAAACTACGTTCAACAAGGAAATAGGTCTCCAATTCCTTATAAAATATCTTAATTTATCCCTTTTTGGTAGCAAGGTAATGACCCCTAAATTAGGTGAGAAAAAAATCTTCTACACTTATAAGCACAGTTCATACTACGAACCATGAAAATACGCAATTTTGAAAGAAGAATTAAAAAGTTCTACAGTAAAAGCATCTTGACCAGGGGATTTATCATTTTAATCTCAGTTGGTATAATAAGACTAAGATATGTAGATACGATATGTATGTGCTTAAAGGGGGAGGGGGGGGGGGGGGTTGCTGGGTAAACAAAATAGAGCTCCAACCACCCCCCCCCCCGTAGTTGAGCCACAAAAAAGTGCTCAATACCCCCCCCCCTGCTTATTTGCCGGCCGGCTGAGTCGCCGCTAAACATTTTCTCCCGAATTTGGCCCCCTCCCTCGCCGCCGACTGGATCCGCCCCTGGTATGTATATCCTTAATGTTAATCACCTGCTTTCGCAAACTATTATCATGATAATTAATACGTTCAAGAAAAACCTCGACTCAAAGTCTATTGTTCCTCATAATAATTAAATGCCACGTCTTTAACAAAGTCGTCTCTACTGACACCGGTGCCGCCTACCACCTGGTTGTTGAGCTCACACACATCGTTGCCGATGTTAAATGACACGCAGTCATCTCGCTTGTTACACTCGGCACCGCACATGACCAATGACAATCCTTGTTTGGTTGTGATCACGTGATTTTGGAGACGCCATCCTTGGTGGATCCGTTTGAAGAGGGCAGTCTTCTGTCGGACCACGTATGCTTGTAATTGTACGGAGAGGAAAAAAAAATCTGACTTGACCATATAGACCTTTATTGAATATCATTTTCCAATTACATTATAAGGCAACAAATTCATGCCTCGGCTAACTTTTCCATTTCCCCAAATACATGTATGTATTCTTCTGATAATAAAACTGCTCTCCCTGGTAACCATACTTTACTGGTTGTAATCTGTATAATTATACAGGAATGTTATTTCTAGAGTTAGCTCACCCATTAAACATTAATGATAATAACAACGATGATGATGATGAAATTGAAGATGATGATGATGATGATGATAGATAATTATTATTTTCTTATAATTATATCATAATAATAAATGATAATGATCATAACAACAAAAACAGCAATAATAGTTATGATAATAAGAATACTCCTAATACTTCTAATAAGGATAATAATGACAAATAATAAAATGGTAATAACAGTTATATAATGATGTTTCTAATTGCTGTACTATCATAACTTATAGTGATGTGTTATCTGGATTTGTCTTATATTTATTTTTAATGATAATAACAATCATAATAATAATTACAATTTTGTTTACCACGAGAAGCCTCATCAGCTTCAGTGTTGTTCTTCCAGAGGGCCTGCAACTATTATTATAATACCAATTGCTTGGTACCCATTTACAACTGGATGGTAATTGGCAAATGTGGATTAATGTCTTGCCAAAATAATTGGTGCCGGTCCGGGATTCGAACCCTAAACATTAGGTTTGAACGTCAAGTGAATGAACCACTCGACCATGACACCTCCACATATACCACGACCCATTAACATAATTTTGTGAATACTTACCTGGCGTTGGAGTACGATTTTCAGGAGTGGCCTGTTTTCAAACAGAAATATATAACTCTGCTACGTCAGTATGACCATATTAGATTAGTATATTATTTTAATGATATAACTTTAATTCATTTATTGTGATCTGTATATTTCATGAAAACAGTGTAAATTCAAAATTACATAATTACTTAATAGAAGAATAAGAAACAACCCAGTAAGCAATCCATATTAAGTGTATCGTTTTATCATTCAACGCAGTATTATGAAACTTGTTTCTGTTTTAATTCTTAAACAATGTCTGAACTGTTATTTGTAAGTGAGAAGAAAAAAAAACATCTCGAAAATACGTTGAACAAATTTATGAAATAAATTAATAAATGAACGAATGAATGAATGAATAAGTGATTAAACTAGTGAGTAAATTGATGTAAAATAAATTGCAAGATGAACGTAAAGTCAATTAATGGTGTGATAAACAATCTTATCTAGAAAATACATTAGTCAATTATTTAGATTATAGTGTTCCCAGTGAATGTTTTTATGTCATATAACCCTGTTTTGGATAACTTACAGTTGTTGACGCTGTCGGCAAGTTTATTTCACCCGGGATACCTGTGGATGGAATAAGAATGGCATTTGAACACAATCGATGGTTTAAACAATTTCATTTATAGAGGAAAAAAGATTGTCAGTGATCTTTATTCAACCACTCATCGACAAATTAGCTGGCGATGCAGCATTCTCCTCTCCTGTTCGCACACTCCGGAACAGACTCCCTCCTCAAATAAAAATCATCACCAACGAGCCAACAGTTAAATAGTTCAAACAGAGTTTGAAGACCTATCTGGCATGGTAAAAAGAAAATAATGTCACTGCTTGGTATCACTGACTCATAAATAGTATCTCAAGTATCAAGTGGAAAAAGTACTATATAAATTGCAACTATTATCATTATTATCATACATGTATAGCACTGATACAACACTAACGAAACATAATTATGAATACTTAACATCAACCCTCACTTCTCACTTCTAAATTTTGCAGTGGGAATATCTTTACGATTTACTTATTTTGATTATATTTCTATTAATTAATTTATTTTATGCATTTTCTATGAAAGCTATTGGAGACATTACATTTTCATTCTCACGCTATCATGCAATTAAATCTAAACTTAAACTTACATTCGGGCGCGGTTTTAGAAGAATATTTGTTTCTGGGACTTGGGGATTCGTACATTTAGTCTACATGTGCGATGTGATTTTGTTTTTCAATTGAGGAGGAATATATTTTTGTTTAAGGGGGGGGGGGAGGGGCTGGGAGTTGATTTCTCGCCATCTCTAGAACCGCTACTGCTTACATTCATAATCAGCGTAGACGTAGGAGTACGCTCCCGTGCACGATTCATCCGCCCCGCATGTGCTTGTGATGCCACATGGATTGCGAGTCTCGCAGTACGGAGCCCACTGTGCCATCTTGTCAGCGTCATCACACTGGCTATCCATGGAGGGGTCATAAGCATCACAAGAAGGGACCAACGTACAAATTCCTTTGGTGATGTTGATTGTTGATCCTGGGTCACACGCCATATCGAGCTGTGGAGATCCATTGCCGCAGTTTGAAACTATACACAATTATTAGTGAAACAAAGTTGTAATTATGATGGTAAACACATTTCCATCTTCAATAACAATACTTAGGATATAACATACATTTATTTTCTTTCAGTTTGATTTATTTTCTTTTAGATTGATACGTAACATTATCATTCAACTTATTCTGAAGGAAAATAAATGTAATTTGTGAAAGTTTGAGACAATATAAGATTAAGACTTTATAACATTGAATCATTTAGAATTCTAGATTATAGAAGAATGACATGATAATTTTGAATTATTTGGTGTTCACCCCGTAAAAAGAAAGTCTAAACTATTCATGAATGCGGATTTTTTAGATTCCAATGATTTTCACGAAAATAGCCAAACGTTGAAGCGAGCCTAAATTATCGAGGTAAAGTTTCATGTATAATATATATCGGGTAGTAAGTCCACGTTGGCATAAGCCTAGGTGACGTAGTAAATTAGAACCGGGAATATATCTATTCAAATTGTTTAATTTTAAATTTCAAGTGATTTCAAGTTTTGTTAGAGGGGTAAAAGATAACTGGATCGGCACAGAAGCGAAGTGCCTTCAGACGAGTAATGCCATTATCTGTACGATTTGAAGCCGATTCGGCTATTATTCTGACTAGAAGGTTTAAATACACAAAAATTCCGATTGTTAGTTTTCTTATCATCAGTTGAGAACCTAAATCGGAAACAATGCTTTAAAAAATGTTCCTGATCTATTAAAATCGCTATTTCGGAAATCGGATGGCAGTCGGATATTGTAGTGTACGCTGCATCGCCTTGGGTGAAGTATAATTGAGCCTTATTCCAGAAATCTCGAAATGAGGAGGGGTTTCATTTTTTGATATTTAACATTTGATATATTTCCTGCACACATAAATGCTATTGAAACTTTTTCTCCATACTTTTTTTCTTAACCACATTTGAATTTGAATTAGGTTTGCAATATATCAACGTTTTTTGTTTAACTGCTTACATGTACCCAGTTTTAGGGTGTATTTTCATTTCAGAACAAAAATATAAAATTAAAAACAAATTTAGGCGGGTTGTTTAAAGCCCCACTACACTACTTATAGCTACGTTACCATATGCAGGGAGGTCTAATCCCTCCTGGCCAAACTAGTGCAGTTGGGCTTTAAAGGAATGAGAAGGGGACGAAAACCAGGTATTTCTTTTATTTGGCCTTATAGGTTCTTTACTACAGGCCTAAGTCATGGGATCGTACTGTATTGAATAGCGAAGTCATTGAGGTGTCTTTAAAGCACTCTTGCTAGCAGTTATTTGTTCTACCCCTTTTTTCAGAATTTATGAAATGTATTCAATCGCTATTTCATTTAAAAACCCCTCGATCTTACTTACCTCGCAGTTGCGCAGCTCTCTTCTACCAAAGAAATGAAATAAAATCACGTATAAGGCCATCATTCTGAAAACAAGTTAGGTAATGTAATTGTCTAAAAGCACCCACATATTTTATGTTTGCGGTTTAATTGTGCACGAAAGCTTTATATGAACGAATAATTTTACTACTCTCGGACTATTTTATTATTGTGGAAAAGTAAAATTGACAACCGATCAGAACGTTAACGCAGCACTATGGATACAATATATAAAGATATTTACAAATTTGTAAACATAATCAATGCTGATTTGTAGCCTACTCCTTGCATTGCCATAGGGACATGAGATATGAGAAATTTCTGAAAAAAAGAAGATACCCATGTTTTTCTTGGACTGCCGTGTAAGTGTCCCACAGGTCATTATTTTATGAGAGACGTTGCTCAATAATTCAAAACTTAAAACCTGTGAAACCAACCAAAGGTTTTTTTCAGTTCGAGCACACCCACACCATCGCTTTAAAATAAAAATAAATAAAAAAATCGTGTTTTTCTATTTCTTAGATTTGTACTAATCCCCAAAACATGAGGACCTTTTATCGACTTGTTAGACAATTTTGCAGTGCAGACTGGTGTGAAAAGTCGCTTCCAATTAAGGGGGTGGCTCTATTATAATAATACATATGTATTCAATTCGTTATAACCTGTCTATTTCCCATTTAAACAGCCACAGTGAGAATGTCACGATCACCATTTTTCAAATTTGGCAAATGCATTTCATTGATATGTTCTATGGTTACGTATAGATGGATGCAGGATTCAAATATACAGTGCGTCCCAGAAAAAACGAAACCGAGAACTATCGATGTTTTATCATAACTTAGTCACATTTATAATTAATAAATGACACATATTTGGATAGCTTAGATCCTCTTTCATTTGATGCATTTCATATGATTCATACTTCATGCATGAGTGATTAAAATTAATATGAAGAGAGGAAACCAAAAAATCATTTGGCAGGCGGTATCTGAATTTCAAAGAGAAAGTCACATTTTTCAAAAATTGAGTTTCTGCCCTTTCATATGACACTTTAATCATGAAAAATGAACAAGGAATGACAAAGTTCTGTTTATTCAAAGTAGTGCTTGTATTTTCATAATTTTATCAAACGAATTCGTTTTCACTGGCTCCCTGCTGTAGCAACAAGCAGAATTGACAAAAGACTTAACTCCGTTTCGTTGACAATCAGCCGTGCATGAAGTCTTTAGTCTAAGGGTGATTGTCTACGAAACGGAGTTGAGTCTTTTGTTAATTCCGTTTGTTGCTATAGCAGACAGCCAGTGAAAACGAATTCGTTTAATCACATTATGGAAATGCAAGCACTACTTTAAACAAATAGAACTTTGTTATTCCTAGGTCATTTTTCCTGACTGAGGTGTCATATGAAAGGGCAAAAACTCAACTTGTTAGAAATGTAATTTTCTCTTCGAAATTCAGATACCGTCCGCCAAATGACTTTTTGTTTTCCTCTCTTCGAATTCATTTAAATCACTCATGCATGAAATATGGATTATACGAGTTGCATCAAATGAAAGAGGAGGATCTAAGCTTTACAAATATGTGTCATTTATCAATTATAATTGTGATTAAGTGTAGATTAAACATCGATAGTTCTCGGTTTCGTTTTTTCTGGGACGCTCTGTATATGTATGGATGCACGAATAACTTCGTTATTTACCTGTCTATTCTTCCCTTTAAACATGGATGTTAAAGTGGGATTGTCACAATCACCAGAGGACGAAGATGAATGAGATTCTAAACGAATATAAGAGAAAGAACAATTTGTAGATATTGATTGATATAGCAGCTAATCTCGAAATGTACAGGAGTGAACGTCCTTCCCTTTTTATGGGGGGGGTGGTCATATCAGGGATCACTTCGCTGTGAGTTGAGTGGAATCCATCCTCAAAACTGAAAGTAAAATAGTGGAAAGCACTTTTCAAGAATAAGGTTAGAGCGTCTGGAGCACCTTGCATGTTACTATCCTTATTATATGATCATTAATTCAAAGACTACTTTTGAGTATATTTGACGATAATTAGGTCTGGATCGAGCCCCAAAGGAAGTGATCCCTAACTATCGAGGTATCTTCTATCAGCTCGGAAATTGATTACAACTTTTCTGTTCTCTGCCAGTCTAGTACACTCTTGCATTGTCATTCCACGCCATGTCTTAATGTGTTTTTTGGGCTACAAGTTAATTGAGATTATGGGAAATACAGTCACACTTTGTTAAGATGTCAGGAAAAACTTTGGGCATCCCATTTGGCTCTTCATAATTCAAATCATTTGTAAAGTCATTCGTAACTTTACGCACAGCTTCAGGAAACACACCCCTGTTCAATGATATGGCCATCTAGTTGCAAAACAAGAGTATTGGCTAGTATATTCCTCTGTCTTGATGAAAAACAGACCTAGTTTTCTTAACATTAATGGATGGCCAAACTCCTCACTTTTAACGGTGAAAGCCTCCAGTATGTTCCTCATGGTGTGCAGACAATACAGTGTCAAGAGCATAGCCTAAATGATTAATGTTTACACCTTCAACACTGACACATCCTTCATATCTGCAAATTTCCTGAATATCATCTCTGTGCACAGGTTGAACAAAGTCAGGGACATTACACACCGAATAACGTACTGCTTTTTTTTATTTGTGTCTAAGAGTGGACTTTCATTCCTCCTCATTCTGAATCAAGAGAGTATGTTGAAAATATCGAGGTCATTCCTTGAGTTAAATTGGGCTATCTTGATTAATAATTGCGGTCATTTTTGTTGCGCAATATAAAAAAAAAAATCATTTCTGGATGCCCGAAAGCTCCAAAAGTGACCAAACGGTTTAGAATAAAGGTCGTGCCAAACAGATTTTTCTTGTATAAGTCTATAAAATACAGTACCCGTTCCCCTATTCCAAAAATGTTTAAAATCTTTTTGATACAAAAAGATTTAAAAATCAGGATTGTTGCAAATACATTCTAGCAGTGGCGTAATGAGCCGAAAATTGAAGGGGCTGAACCAGGGAGAATTGAAATATTTCTTAAGCGCTAGAAACGCAATGGAGTCAACTCGGGCATTAATCCGTTAAATCTGGGGGAGGAGTGGGGATAGTCTGCAAGCACAGACCCTGGTCAGTCGTAAAAGTGAGTCTGCACTATAAGACTACCATAGGCCATGTACTGTAGCTGCTCCTGACTAGGTAGCTGGGCTAGACTTCTCTCAAGGCACAATGATTTTTTGATTAATTGTCAAATTAGGGTCTGTGCCTGCAGACTAGAGTGGGGAGGGGAGTAGGTGGGGAGGTGAGTCGCATTTATAGCAACGCCCTTTTATGAATTACTTGTCTTTTTTGAGCCAAAACATTTCTTTATTAGGAACATTGCATTTAGGAGCAATTTTGATCACTGAGGTAAATCAAGGTCTTGGTTTATATTCATATATATTTTTCTTTATAGTGGGGATAAGCAGCGTAAAAATGATTTCTTTAGATTGTATAATTTTTAAAGATTTGATCTACCATGTTTTTGAAGAAATCGTTATTACACATTACACTTAGCAACATATCTGAACCTGTCTTAAGGAAACATTTGTTAACGTCGCAAACAATATTTTAAAGGCATCTCATGGAACATTCGAAATCCAATTAGGCCTATATATCACACAAATATTACATAATTTTGTTTTTGAATAAGAGAGTTTACGTGATTTCATTTCTGTTCATTCACGTCATAAACTGATTCACACCATGTAAAACAAATTTCACGATGACCGCTTTAATGGTAATGATGATTTTTTAAAAACAAAATTAGCAAAGGAGATCTGAGGGCACAATAATGATATTAATAATAATGCTCATTATAATAGTTCTTGTGCAGCTCTCATGCTGTCAAACCTGACACTCCTGGCACTCCACAATTATTATTACCCCGGGCTTAGGATGGCTTCCTTTATGGCGCTCTAGCATTTCAAGGAACTAATTCCTGACAGGAAGCCATGTACCTCACCCGGGTTGAGTGTGGCAAATGTAGATTAATGTCTTGCCAAAGGACATTGGTGTCGTAGCGAGACTCGAACCACGAACCATGTGACCCACAGTCCTGTGAGTAATCACTCGACCACGACACCTCTATCTTCCTATATGAATGTGACTTACCTTCCATCTTAGTTGAGCTGGAAAGGCCAATGAAAAAAAACAACAAGATAACCGACGCGAAGATGAAAATAACTCTGGAACAATCCATTGCTCTTTCTGAGTTTACAATCTTGACTGTGACGAAAAGTTAAAGATTATTCGAAGTTTGACGTAAAAAATGAAGCAGCTGTTAATCTGTGGAAGTGATAGGAGTTTCGAAATACACCGGGAACAGATAAAAATGTGACTGCCCTGTCAGAGGAGTATGTTATATCGTGTCGAACGTGAAGAATGAACATGTTCATGAACGTGAAACCTTTTTATTAGCAAAAAATATTTGTGACGATGAAATTCAATTAAAGCGAAAGGATTAAAAGTATTTTCGGCGTGACGCAGTATTAGCCTTTGTTCCAGTCTTCTTTTTTCTGCGTTTTAAAACCGTATAACAAAATAAACGAATGAATGATCCTTGTTCGCGACTGTTCCAAAATGCTATGCATCATGGTAACGTCATGTCATGAGGAAGGTTGTGTAATCGCATACCTCCTTAAGTTGTATCTCGAAAATAAGAATTAAAATACGGTTAAACATATTTATATATATATAGTTTATGAATTACTCTATAAAACTTGATATAAGGCAAATCTAGAGAGCTAGATATTCACCCTCACAGTTTGAATAATATATTACTCTAAAAAAGGACAATAGCAGATTTGTGTGTCTCGAACCAATTACTGATAAAGAGAGACTCATACAATTGGAGTTGTTGATGATTCGTATCGGGATTTAGTTTTATTGGCATATATATTGTTTTCTTTTGTTCATTTAAGAAGTCATGTAATTGCATTGTGAAAAAAACAATTTAAACACGATGGGAAAATCCTCAAGAGGCCGATCACCGATATAGGCTAAGTATTGATATAATTATTATGCTAAGCTGTGAGGTTTTGGAATCATGAAAATGATGTGAACTTGGCCCAGTTTTGTTCAGAGTCTCATGCACTTTTTATATAAATGATGCAGGCATGTGACCACTGCTCTACCACTCAGCCATCGCGTCTCCTGCTTCTTGTCATACATGTATTTCGAAATTTGAGGGCCACACTTTCAGGGATAATTTTTCTATTATACCCTTCCACAATAAAATAAAAAGAATGAAAAAGCTCGAAAATTATTTGTTAACCTTTTCTTTAAAAAGACTGCAAGGTTACATGACGTTGACCGGTTTGGATTACCAATATGAAAGCTAAATGCTTTTTGAATATGAGCGACAGCGATCTATTTACTCAATTACAGCAAATCCAACGTACCTTTTAGAATATTACTTAACAATGAAACTTTTACCGCATTAAGATGTAATGCAGCACCTGCGAATTAGAGTCGGTAAGATTAATTTTATTTGTATTATCTATTCAATGTGTTTGTGCATATGAATTAACTATAATGTCACATGGAACTAGAGAGAGAGAGAGAGAGAGAGAGAGAGAGAGAGAGAGAGACGTGCTTCGGATTTTCCAATATTTTATTACTTTTTCAAATGTAGGTTTTTATGTCACATCATTCTTTAATAAATATGTTTGTAATTAAATATCCAATTTAACGAAGGTGTGATAATGCGTAATTTCAACCTCGGTCTAATCTTCCAATAAGTGGGCGCACTCGATCATTCTATATAATGTGAAAAAAAAATATCTCGAAATTGATAATAACAACATGCACTTTTTATGAGAGTGAAATGTAAAATGTCTTTTCATATTACGTCGAAAATGAAATAACTTTTTATCTGTGGAAGTGAAAGGGGATCAGAAATACACCTGGAACAGATGAACACGTGCCTGTCCTGTCAGAGGAGTATGTTTTGTTTTGAACGCGAAGAATAAAATTGTTCATGAACTTGCAGCCTTTTGTTAAAAAACTATTTGTCATAATCAAATTTAATTAAAGCAATAGGATAAAAGTATTTTTCCGCGTGACGCAATTAGCCTTTGTCTTTTTTTTCTGCGTTTTAAAATCGTATAACAAAATAAACGAATGAATGATCCTTCTTCGCGACTGTTCCAAAATTACCAACCAAATACTAATAAAAAGAGAGTCATACAATTGGAGTTGTTTGTAATTCGTATCGGAATTTAGTTATATTGGCACACATATTTTTTTCTTTTGTTGATTTAAATATCAAATTGTCTACTTTTTTGTAAAGATCAAGTCATGTAATTGCATTGTGAAAGAAACCGTTCGGAAGTGATGAAAAAAGGCTGAACACCAATATAAGTATTGACATAATTATTATGCTAAGCTGTGAGGTTTTGGAATCATGAACATGATGTGAGCGTGGCCCAGTTTTGTTCAGAGTCACATGCACTTTTCATATAAATGACCACTGCTCTACCACTCAGCCATCGCGTCTCCTGCTTCTTGTCATACATGTATTTCGAAATTTGAGGGCCATACTTTCAGGGATAATTTTTCTATTATACCCTTCCAGAATAGAATAAAAAGAATGAAAAAGCTCAAAAATTATTTGTTAACCTTTTCTTTAAAAAGACTGCACGGTTACATGACGTTGACTGGTTTGGATTACCAATATGAAAGCTAAATGCTTTTTGGATATGAGCGTCTGCGATCTATATTTGCTCAATAACGGCAAATCCGACTTGCATTTTAGAATATTACTGAACAATGAAGCTTTTACCGCATTAAGATGTCATGCAGCACCTGCGAATTAGAGTCGGTAAGATTAATTTTATTTGTATTATCTATTGTATTATCTAACTATATTGTCACATTGAACTAGAGAGAGAGGGACGTGCTTCGGATTTTCCAATATTCTATTACTTTTTAGAATGTAAGTTTTTATGTCACATCATTCTTTAATAAATACGTTTGTAATTAAATATCCATTTAACGAAGGTGTGATAATGCGTAATTTCAACCTCGGTCTAGTCTTCCAATAAATGGGCGCACTCGATCATTCTATCTAATGTGAAGACAAAAAAATATCTCGAAATTGATAATAACAACATGCACTTTTTATAAGAGTGAACTGTAAAATGTCTTTTCATATTACGTCGAAAATGAAATAGCTTTTTATCTGTGGAAGTGAAAGGAGATCAGAAATACACCTGGAACAGATGAACACGCGCCTGTCCTGTCAGAGGAGTATGTTGTTTTGTGTCGAACGCGAAGAATAAAATTGTTCATGAACTTGCAGCCTTTTGTTAAAAGACTATTTTTCATAATAAAATTCAATTAAAGCAATAGGATAAAAGTATTTTTCCGCGTGACGCAATTAGCCTTTGTCTTTTTTTTCTGCGTTTTAAAATCGTATAACAAAATAAACGAATGAATGATCCTTCTGAGCGACTGTTCCAAAATTACCAACCAAATACTAATAAAAAGAGAGTCATACAATTGGAGTTGTTTGTAATTCGTATCGGGATTTAGTTTTATTGGCATATATTTTTTTTTCTTTTGTTCATTTAAATGTCAAATCGTTTCTTTTTTGTAAAGATCAAGTCATGTAATTGCATTGTGAAAGAAACCGTTCGGAAGTGATGGGAAAAGGCTGAACACCAATATAAGTATTGATATAATTATGCTAAGCTGTGAGGTTTAGGAATCATGAAAATGATGTGAGCGTGACCCAGTTTTGTTCAAAGTCACATGCACTTTATATATATATGTGTTTATGGGACAACACAAACATGTTTGTAGGCATGTTGCCGTGGTCCACAGCCTTTCGATGTAGTTGGTTTGTTCGTTTGTTTGACCTGACTGCTAAGAAAGCATGTGTATGCTTGTAGGTAAGCAACTAGGGGACTGACGGTTTTAAGTCCTCTCCGAAGGACTTGGTAATGAGGATTGATGCCTTACCAAAGGGCACTAGCACATCGATTTGGTTTCGAACCCGCGGGACCTGTCGGTTACGAGGCCACTGCTCTACCTCTGAGCCCATCGCGTCTCCTGCTAATTGTCATACGTGTATTTCGAATTATGAGGGCATTTTAAGTGCCATATTTTCAGGGGATATTTTTCTATTATATTCTTCCACACTAAAGTAAAAACGAATGAAAAAGCTCAAAAATTATTTGTGCACCTTCTTTTTTAAAAGACTCAATAACGGCAACTCCAACGTGCCTTTTAGAATATTACTGAACAATGAAGCTTTGACCGCATACAGATGTAATGCAGCACCTATGATTTAGAATCGGTAAGATTAATGTTATTTGTATCATCTATTCAATGTGTCACATTGACATAGAGAGAGAGAGAGAGAGAGAGACCTGCCTCGGATTTCCCAATACTCTATCACTTTTTGGAATGTTGGTTGTATGTCACATCATTCTTTAATAAATCCGTTTATAATGAAATATCTATTTAACGAAGGTGTAATAATGCATAATTTCAACCTCAGTCTAATCTTCCAATCAATGGGCGCACTCGATCATTCTATCTAATGTGACAAAATATCTCGAAATTGATAAGAACAACGTGCACTTTTTATAAGAATGAACTGTAAAAGGTTTTTTTTTTATTAAAGTGCTAGTTAACCCATTGTATTAATTATAGCCCGTGTCTATAAAAAACATTTGTTAAATAACAACTTTTTGCGTGGTTGGACTACAATAGCTACAGTTAATACAGAATTACGTAATTTGTATCGAATGCTTTGAATTTGGATTTAACTCAATATTGAGATCAATTTTCTTGTTACAGAAAAAGAGCATATTATGTTATTGTATGCTTACTGGAACACAATTGGAAGAATATTAATTTGGTCTAGCACGCTGTTCAATGTTGGTATGAGGAGGGGTCAGGGTATAGTTTGAGGGTTCGAATCCCTGCCCGGCACTAACGTTGTTTGAAGAGACTTTCATCCATTATTTGCCACTCTCCGGCCACCCAGTGTAAATTGATACTTGACCATTTCTTCGGTAATAATAAGTGCAGGGTCCTCGGAAAGAAGATGAATGATACTTTTGAGGCTTCCCTAGTAAACAAATTATTATTATCATTATTATTTGTACTATGTATAAGGCGTGTGAGGATGAGGCGAGTGTGTGCATTTATGTAAGTGTATGCTCCAATGTTGGGTATTTTGAGGACATTGTGTGGTATGTGTGCGGAAGTGTGGTCGGGTGGTTGGTATGTGTGCGTGTGTGTACGTGCGTGCGCGCGCGTGTTTGGGTTTGTGCGTGTTTGTTTGTATGTGTGTGTCGGGGGGGGGGGGGGGGTGTTCAGCTAATTTCAGATTAAAGGTAGACACCCCCTCCCCTCTCTCTTTTGAGAACCACAACAAGTGCAGTTTTATCAGCTCTTCCAAACCCTGTCATTTGGAAATAGCTAGGGGCAATTCACATGAAACGGGACAGAGAATATGATGGTGGTAATTCCTTCCTCCCCACCCCACTCCCCACATGCCCCAACTGTTTATAATACTACATAATTATTTGAACATGCTATTGGCATCTGTTTTCACTCTTTCTCCCTATCTCCATATTTCTTTCTCTCTTTCTCTCTTACTATCTCACAACATTATTTATTTTTCATTTCTATGACATCAACTTCTCTCACCATCAAAGAGTTCTCTCCTTATATATCTTTACTTTTCCCTTTTGCTCTCTTTCTCTCTCTCTCTCTGTCTATCTCTTTCTCTCACGGTCTGTTTCCAGACTTTTCCACGTATGATACAATTCATTCAACCGTATGCACATTAAAAATAAAAAGATATGAAGAGAATATTGTATATAAGATGAAACAAATTAGGTTCAATTTATTTATTTTTCTTAAAACAACAAAATATTGTAATTCAACATGTTCACAAATTATTAAATTGAAGGTCAGATATTCAGCTCAAATAGCCTCATCTGCTACTTGAAATTATTACAATTTCAATCTTATGCATTTGCAACATTGCTTTTTCCCTAATTTGTTGTTAAAAGCATATACTATTTGTACGCCCTGTTTTTGTCCTTTCATGGAATGTATTGTATCATGATTTACACTGTATTACAAACTTAATTATAAAAACATTATGATTTCTTTTTTTTTAAACAAATTTCCCCATAACTCAGTTTTTTTCTCCACTGAAACAATGACCATCTGATGTACAAAAGAACATAATTTAGAGTGTTGGTTGCTTTGTGGTACACATTCACACCAAGGACATGTCCGGCTCTTTTAATTATTAATAATGCGTGAGATTGAAATCGACATTTCTCGATACTTTTGCGATCAGGGGCTACAGGAGTGATGAAATATCCCAAAAGGGGCGGAGCTTTGAACGTGTGTTCATCACATGGGCCTTTCAACTGAATTATGTGCACATATCTGATGAGCCATTACAAAGGATTTGAATTCACAACAAAATAAATCATATTATAGCACAACACTGCAAAAGTAGGAAAATCGAATTACAAGATATTGTAAACGAACATAATTCTGGTAAACACACACAATTGATGAAGTGATTTAAGTCGCGCCAGTCATATATCAAGTGGCTGTGCCCCCCCTCCCCGATCACATGATATAAATAAGCCTGTTAGCCAATAAATAAGTCATTTAAAACATTATCAAACGGACAATTCTTATTGCGTTCAAGTTTTACGACCGGGGTAAAACTGTGTACGAAGCCGATATCTTAGAACAACGATGTATCCTTGTATAGCAAAGACCAAGTCCTACGGAATCTGATTCGGTTCAGATAAAACATAGGCCCTATTTTCAGCATTTATTATTTAGGTTTACCCATAGATCAGATTTCATCTTGAAAATCAAAATCTATTAATTGTGCCCCAACAGAAAAGGAGTGAAGATTGAGAACATCAACATCCAACCTTCAGTATTTGTTTTGTGTTTGTATGTGGGATGAGTGGTTGTGGTTGTGTGGGTGTGCGTGGACGTGTTTGTTTAAACCTTATCAGATTAATACCGTTATGTTGAAATTAATGAAAATGTAGGTCTTTGTTCAAAAGATGATTCAGAAACCAAATAATTAATAAGTCGAGTCAAACGTTTTCGTGTTAATTGTCTCTTCATTACTTAAAGACGATGAAGTGTAATTTTTCTTTATAAAGTTTTATCACATAATGGCAGTAGTCGGACATAAAAAGGGGCGTTTTAAATAATTAAATTTTACAATCGGTTAATAATGTAATGGATATAGAATTCACACAATCAAATAAAGTATTATTTACAAACAGTCATGTACTCTAAATCATGAAAAAACAATTTCTTTCATGTGTTAGCGTTGTAACAAAAGATTCTGGCTAAACAGTCAATTATCATTTGCAAAAGTAAATTTTATAATCGCATGTACGATACAACTTTAAGTTGGTGTCATTTTCTACCTCTAAAGTATCGTTACATACATTAAAGAAGTAAATTAACATATTGATCGACAAATCTCTGTGATAACTCATTATCTCAATTGGTATAATAAGACAACGATAATTATACGAAGGAGAAGAATTAATACATACGTACATCCTTATAACGCCAATCACCTATTTCGCAAACCATTGTCATGGCGATTAATACGTTCAAGAAATCTTTCAACTCAAAGTTTATTGTTTCTCATAATATTTATATCCGACGTCTTCGACAAAGTCATCTCTGTGGACACCAGTGCCGCCTACCACCTGGTTGTTGAGCTCACACACACCGTTGCCGATGTTAAATGACACGCAGTCATCTCGCTTGTTGCACTCGGCACCGCATTTGACCAATGACAATCCACGTTTGGTTTTGATCACGTGATATTGAAGGCGCCGTCTCTCGATCCGTCTGAAGAGGGAGGTCTTCTGGTAGACTATGTCTGCTTGTGATGGTGTTGTAGGCAATGCCTGGTGAATTGTGGTAAAATCTGGAAAGTATTCGAAATACAAATTTGATGTGAAGTTTGACAATACCTTTTAACCTACTAGGCCTATATCAAAGACGATCGGAAAGGTTTGCGAAGAATGAACCTTAATTTCAATAGCCTTGGTCATCACCTTTTAAAATATGCGAGCATTACAGCGACGTATTACCTATAATCTAAATTGATTTTTTTCCCCCAAAAAAATGGGATTTTTTAAATTTAAATTTTTAAATTTTTGATGCAGGATATAAAACAAATATATCATGCCTTCTATTTGAGGTACTGGTTAAAACTATGGGCCCCGGTGACTCCAAACGTAACATTTGCTTCGGGGCTGTGCCCCTCAGCAAATAGTACTATTGGAGTCACCTCTTGCGCATAGTTTTAACCAGAACCTCTAAAGACAGTGTATATTTGTATACTACTACTAATAAAATGATAATAAAAGTTACATACTAATGTTTCTATTAAATTGCTGTACTATTTTAACCAATAGTGCTTTATCTTTTATAATAATAGTAATAACAATAATAATAAAAATAACAACAATCATAATTTTGCTTAACAAGAGAAGCCTCATCAGCTTCAGTGTTGTTCTTCAGAGAGCCCTGCAAATTACCCTAACAAATTACCAGGTACATCCATACAAAATGGCGTTGGAGTCAAACTGGGTGCCGGTCTAGAATTCGAACCCTAAACATTAGGAGTGAGAGTAAAGTGAATGAACCACTTTACCATGGCACCTCCACATAATTTTGTGAAAACTTACCTGGCGTTGGAGTCCGATTTTCTGTAGGCGTTTCAGGAGTGCCCTGTTATCAAACAAACATGTACCATTCTTCCCGTCAGTATAATCATAATAGATTATTTCATGAAATAACTTTAATAATTTTATTGTGATACGTATATTTCATGAAAACGGGATAATATAAAATTACATTCGTAACTTGGTAGAAAAATATGAAACAACCCGGTTACCAAGCAATGATCGAATTAAGTGTATCGTATTAACATTCAACGTAATGTTATGGTTAGTGAGAAAAAGAAAAATTTATGTCAAAAGTACATTGCACAAATATGTAAATTGAAATAAATGAATGAATGAATGAATGAATGAATAAGTGATTATTAAAGCGAATGAGTAAAATAGAATGAATGAATTGTAATTTGAACGTTAAATCAGTTCATCATTATTATGACGAAAAATTATCTATAAAACAAATGAGTTAGTAAATTATTTAAATAACACCGAATTATATTATTCCCAGTTAATGTGTGTATGTCCCATGATAGTCCTGTAGAAGTTTTTCAGACCTGGAAAAGTTGATAAGTACAAGGTTTTTTTGTTGATATGTGTTCTAAATGGGTATTGAAGTAAATTCAGCTTGGTTGCCAGCTTGGCAACCTTGGGCAACTTTTTTAATAGCCATATTAGCATAATCATCTAATTAGCATATGTGCAATATGTAATAATGTTGCTAATCTCAATCCGGGAAGCCTGAAAACATGGATAATATGACTTTTCAAAGGTTTTCTATGACAAGGAATCCATTTATGACACCAATTTTTATTTTTAAGTAATACAATTGTCCTAAATATCTTAATTAGCGTAATATGTACAGTATATATGGACTTCATTGTCATTGTTTATCTATAAAGCCTAAAAATGGTGCAATGCAACATTGTAAATCACTTTTGAAAGATTAATCATAAATTCATGAGAAGATATTCCATGTAGATGTAGTATAATTAGCCTAATTAGCTTAATAATCTAATTAGCATATATGTGCAATATGTAATAATGTTGCTAATCTTAATCCAGGAAGCCTGAAAACATGGTTAATATGACTTTTACAGGGTTTTCTATGATGAGGAATTCATTCATGACACCAGTTTTTGATTCCAAGTAATGCAATTGTCTTAAATAGCACAATGAGCACAATGAGCATGCGTACAATATATGGACTTCATTGTCATTTTTTATCTATAAAGCCTAAAAATGGTGCAATGCAACATTATAAATCACTTTTAAAAGATTAATCATTAATTCATGAGAAGATATTCCATGTAGATGTAGTATAATTAACCTAATTAGCATAATAATCTAATTAGCATATATGAGCAATATGTATTAATGTTGTTAATCTAAATTTAGGAAGCCTGAAAACATGGATAATATGACTTTTCCAGGGTTTTCTATGATGAGGAATTAATTTATGACACCAGTTTTTGATTCCAAGTAATGTAATTGTCTTAAATAGCACAATGAGCATAATGACCTAATAAGAATGCGTACAATATATGGACTTCAATGTCATTATTATCTATAAAGCCTAAAAATGGTGCAATGCAACATTGTAAATCACTTTTGAAAGACTAATCATTAATTCACGAGAAGATTTTCCATGTAGATGTAGTATAATTAACCTGATTGGCATAATAATCTAATTAGCATATATGAGCAATATGTATTAATGTTGTTAATCTAAATTTAGGAAGCCTGAAAACCTGGATAATATGACTTTTCCAAGAATTCTGCCACAAGCAAGGGTGTCGATTTGTATCCGTGGTTGGGGGGGGGGGGGGGGGGGGATGATAGGTGCCAAAATATTTTCGGCAATGGGTCAAAGCAACCAAGAGGTAGAAGCGTGTGGCAGGTTGCACACCATCCCAAAGCGCGTAGCACGTTCCCTAGGGGGTTGGGTGCAGGGAGGGAGGAGTTTCCCCCCTCCCCCGAGAAGCGCGGAAGCTTTGACGATTCGTTGGAACGTTCTCGACTCTTAATCCTTGTTTGAATTAAGTGCCCCTTCCTCCGCGCGTAGCGCGGTAGCTCTGATGTTTCATTAGATTATTAAAGAAAGAAGACAATTCGATGTACCATTCTCTTGTCTGAATTCAGTTCCCCCCCTCCCGCGCCAAGCGCGGAAGCTTTGACGTTTCATTAGATTATTAGAGAAAGAAGACGATTCGTTGGAACGTTCTCGACTCTAAATCCTTGTTTCAATCAAGTTCCCCTTCCTGCGCGGAAGCTCTGACGTTTCATTAAATTATTAAAGAAAGAAGACGATTCGATGTACCATTCTCGACTCTTAATCCTTATTGCTTGAACCAAGTTCCCCTTCCTCCGCGCATAGCGCGAAAGATCTGACGTTTCATTAGATTATCAAAGAAAGGAGACGATGCGATGTACCACTCTCGACTCTTAATCCTTAATGTTTAAATCAAGTTCCCCTTCCTCCGCGCATAGCGCGGAAGCTCTGACGTTTCATTAGATTATTAAAGAAAAAAGACGATTCGAAGTACCATTCTCTTGTCTGAATTCAGTCCCCCCCCCCCCCTCCCGCGCAAAGCGTGGAAGCTTTGACGTTTCATTAGATTATTAGAGAAAGAAGACGATTCGATGTACCGTTCTCGATTCTTAATCGTTAATGTTTAAATCAAGTTCCCCTTCCTCCGCGCGTAGCGCGGAAGCTCTGACGTTTCATTAGATTATTAGAGAAAGAAGACGATTCGTTGTATCGTGTACTTGTCTGAATTCAGTTCCCCTCCCCCCCATCCACGCGAAGCGCGGAAGCTTTGACGGTTCAATAAATTATTACTCTTAATCCTTGTCTATATTCATTTTCGCCCATCCCGCGCGAAGCGCGGAAGCTTTCACGTTTCATTAAATTATTAGAGAAGGAAGACGATTCGTTGTATCGTGTCCTTGTTTGAATCCAGTTTTCCCCTATACACGCTTGTCTCATTTATTTCGTATATATGTATATATTATGCAAATGAGATAGCAAAATGTGTATATTGATGGTCATCTTGCGAGTAATAACTATTAACTACTCTCATCGGGCTCTTATCATTAATTTTTCTCTTTATTATTTTTTTTATGGTGAATTATTGGGGGGATGATTGTACAGGCCACCCCCCCCACCTGAAATATTGGGGGATATATCCCCCCATCCCCCCGGGATCGACACCCATGGCCACAAGCTTGAGCAACGTCGGGCTTGTACTCTCAATGGTTCTAGCTTTGGTAAACATAACATAGACAGATCATAGTTCGTACTGTTGTATTAAACATCCCTGGCCTACATACGTACTTGTCTCACCACATCATCAATTCTATCACTATCATCTGCTTTCACCATCTTCAGTGTGTTTCCGACTGTAAATCCAATGACTGAAGCCCAACCTCCAATGCGTATGATGACCCCGTCATTTCCTAGACATTTCATGAGGTTCGACAACATTGCCTTGCAACCAAGATAACCACCACATTGGACATACAATTTGTGAAGCTAAATGAGTCCCAAATAATTGATATTCTACAAATATGCTAATTAGGCTTATTAGTACAATAATTACATATTAAGCCAATTGCATTACTTAAAAATAAAAACTGTTATCACAACTGAATCCCTCGTCATGGAAAACCCTGGAAAAGTCATATTATCCATGTTTTCAGTCTTCCTGGATTAAGATTAGCAACATTATTACATATTGCACATACAGTGTATATGCTAATTAGGCTAATTATACGACATCTACATTGAATATCTTCTAATGAATTAATTTTTTTTTTCTCTTATCCTCAAGCGAGGTTTTTATTTCCATAATATAATACATTTGTACATTAATAACTCAATAATTGAGTGAAACATAACATAGGTTAAAGATTAAAGTACGTTCAACAATTCTTCCAGCTTAGTATTATTTTCTTTGCTAACACATTCATATCTTAAAAATAATCTTAGCAACGACTTGAATTCAAAAAACAAAGTATGTGGGTAGTAAACAGAACCATTAACAATCTTCTTAACGTAACATTTATAAATTGCATATTGCGCATAATTTAAAATAATATTCAGAAGTGAATATTTCTTGTTTCCAATATCCTTTCCTACAACTATTATCTTCTGGTCTATTTGTATTTCTATTTGGAATAGATTAAATATCAAATTACATATTATTTTCCAAAACATAGTCACATCCTTGCAATATAACATAAAATGAAAAGTTGAGTCAACTTGTCCACAAGAGTTGCATAAATTATTATTTACAATTTGCCATTTATATAAGTTTTCTTTTGAGGCAATAAACCTATAAATCATCTTGAAATTAAATTGTTTAACTTTATTATTACGAATTTGCTTTAATTTAAATAAAAATACATCCTTCCAAACAAATTCATTATCCAAATCTAAAAAGAAATTCCAAAAGTAAATGATATTTGGTTCTTTTGACTTATTACGTAATAACAAACGATAGTAATCTTTAACTTTCATAACAAAAACATTCACTTTATCCCCTGTTTCTATTTCTATCATATTCGAAATATCACATTCTTGTTCAAATTCATAACTTAATCTATCCAACCAACACTGTGGAAATGCTTTCTTTAATTTTGTATATTTAAAATCAAATAAGAGCTGTTGGGCTTTCACTTTTGTATTTAGTATTGTAGAATCATTCCAAATACCATTTGTAATCAAATTATGAATTTTCAATAAACCGGCCTCTTGCCATTCTCGATAAAACAGTATTTTGTTCTGAAAGGTAATGTTACTATTTTTCCAAATAATTTCATTTGGAATATTTCTTACTTTAAACATATCAATGAATTTTAGTTCTGACCAAGTACAAAAAAGATCTACATAGAATTCTGGCAAATTATGTTTAGAGCATAATAAATTCATATCCTTTATGTTACAATTGAAATGTAAACATAGTGGCAAACCCCCTATTTTGTCGGACCAGTATTTAAACATATTTTTCCAATAAGAGCCATTATCATTAAAAAAACGAGATATCCATGCCAAACGAAGTGAAGATATTTTACTAGCAATATCAATCATATTCAATCCACCATTTTCAATATCATTTATAATTACATTACGTTTAATTTTATCTTTTTTGGCGTTCCATAAGAAACGAAATAATAGTCTGTTCAATATCTGTGAAACATGTTTTGGTACTGGTACAACAGTTGCGGTATATACAATTTGTGACGCCGCTAACATTTTCAAAACAATTATTCTGCCATAAAAAGTAAGATCTCTCATTTTCCACATATTTAATACATTTCGAATTTTATCTATTTTTACATTCCAGTTTAAATCTTGTATCAATTTTTTATTTTCGCCTACATATACTCCTAGATATTTTACAGGTTGTTCAGTATATATAATGGCATTATCATGAACTAAATTATTATCAGTATTCAGTTTCATAACTTCTGTCTTATTCCAGTTTATTTTCGGACCTGCATAGTCTCCAAAGTCGTTGATTTCATTCATAATATATTGTATATCATTAACAGATTCCACAAATAATGTTGTGTCATCTGCATATTGGGATATTTTTCAACTATCAATACCTAAATCAACACTGAATATATTAATCCCTTTAATGTTTTTTTTTTGTCTTATTTTGCATGCTAATATTTCCACTACTATGTTAAAAAGTAATGCCGATAATGGGCAACCCTGGCGAACACCTCTTCCAATAACTAACTTTTCTGAAATCCATCCATTATTCATTACACGACCGATGGCGTCAGTATAAAAGGTCTTTATCCAGGATATAAAAGATTCTTTAAAATTGAATTTACGTAGTACATGAAATAGGAAAAAATGAGATACATTGTCAAATGCTTTTTTAAAATCCAAAAAGAATATAATTCCCGAACTATTGGATGTCTTTAAATAGTCGATTACATCTTGTACTAATCGTATGTTTTCTGCTGCGGATCTTTTCTTCATAAAACCTCTTTGATCAGTTGAAATGATACTTGATAAAACACGTTGAAGTCTTTTAGACAGTACTCTTGCCGCAATTTTATAATCATTATTTAATAACGAAATTGGTCTCCAATTGTCTAAATAACCCCTATCCCCCTTCTTAAATAACAACGTAATAAGACCCTGCCTTTGAGAAGAAGATAATTTTTGTTTGTGATACCCCTCATTTAAGCTTGCAATAACCAAATCTTTAATTTCTAACCAAAAAACCTTGTAGAACTCAGCACTAAGACCATCACTTCCAGGGGCTTTGTTATTCCCCATACATTGCAATGCGTCTTTACATTCCTTTTCACTTAGCAACCCTTCACACTTCGATGCCTCTTCATCGGTCAGAGTACTAATAATTAAATCTTTAAAATAGTTATCAACATGAACATTCGTGCATTCCTTAACATACACTTTTTCAAAATATTTATGAATTTCCTGTAAAACCTTTTCATCATCCTTAATAGTTTTTCCATTCACATATAAACTTTCTATTTCTTTTTTTCTGCCCATTGCGCTTTTCCAACTGTAAAAAATATTTGCTTGCCTTTTCACCCTTTTCAATCCATTTTGACCGCGATCTTACAAACGCCCTTTACATTTATGTGTATAATATTTATCTATGTTCTTCTGTGCTTCCTTCATCTTACTAACAACATCTTCATTTGGATCCCTATCTAACTGTTCACTCAAGGTATCATATACCTTTTTAAGTTTATTAAAGGCATCTTTTTTAACATCATATTTTTGTTTACAGTATGACATCGTAAATTCTTTTATCTTAACTTTACATATTTCCCATTTGTCTTGTGGTGACAATTGTATGTATTCCAATTTAACTTGTTTAATCAAATTACGTACACCAGTCTGATACTTTGCATCAACTAAAATATTATTATTTATCTTCCAAAACCCTTTGCCTCTCTTAACAATTTTAAATTTCAATTTCAAAGAAATAGCATTATGGTCACACTTTAAAGCCGGACGGATGTCCGAAGATTGAACTAAATGGCATACCTTCTTTGATATTAACCAATAATCTAACCTAGAAAATAAAGAGAGAGACACCTGCCTCCATGTAAATTGTCTCTTGTCTGGATATAAATGTCTCCAAATATCTACCAAATTGTGATCTTTTTTAAACTTCTTAAAATAAAACTTCGGAACATTAGCAGAAGAGATACCACGTGTATCCATTTCCTGACTTTGAACACAATTCCAGTCCCCTCCTGCTATCAAAATATCATTATCTTCTTTAACCGTATTCAACCAATTTAAAAGCATTTTATAAAATGGCTCTTTTTCCAATTTTTTTGTAGGAGCATAAACATTCAGAACAAAGTAACATATTCCATTGATGCTCAAACGAGCAGCTACAATTCTTCCGTCACTTTTATTAAAAGCACGTATTAAATCAATTTTCGAGTCTCTGTTAATTAAAATTGCAACACCCTTCGAATGATTGGTTCCGTTATTAAACAAACATGTACCAGTCCACTCATTACAAATATTCCTTTGTAGGTCGTGAGACCAAAACGTTTCTTGCAAAAAAACAATATCACATTTTTGGTGTTTAAGCCACAAAAATATTTTGTTCCTTTTTAGCTTTTCACGAAGACCTCTAGTGTTCAAAGATATGAAATGCAAAAATGGATTCATACTATTGAATTAAATATGTATATAGAGTCCGAGTTTTCATATGTTGATATAAAGTAACATGAATTTCTATTTTTTAGTTCATTAGAAAGTCCTGTTATAACTATCCATGTAAAACGTATGAACAGAGTCATGAAATATAATACAGGTAGCGTCCAATTTCCATATCCGATATTAAAACAGCTAGCTAGCAAAATTATTTCTTCTTTGTAGGAGAAGTTTTTAGTTTCCTTTTCTTCGACCTTCCAGCTTTCCGGGTTTTTTTCGATTGCAAGGGTGATGGTGTTTCAGGCGTTTCAGGCGAGACGTCTGATTCGGTGTACTCGCTATCGCTGTCGCTTTTGTCACTATGACTGTGCTGCGGCGTGCGATCATTCATCGCTTGTTTGCCAGCTGTGGCGCTTTTTGAGTTCGCGATTTCTTCAACAGCAGATGCTGAGTCTGTCGCGCCTTTGTTGTCAGTAGTGGAGCTCGCGATCCTGCGAATGAAGTTGGCTAAGGTGGTCTGTCGACGCTCACCTGTTGCATTGCTATGTGTTGACTGTGCGCTGGGCGAAGTGGAACTTTGTGTAGTGTCTATGGTAGCCATGGGAACGGTAGACGCTACATTCTTCACTGGTGATGTTAAGGGCACATCGGTTTGCTGTTGCTCGGGAGTGTCGTTTGATGTTTGAGCGATCGCCGGGCAGCCACTTTTGAGATGACCCGGTTTTCGGCACTGTCGGCATATCAGCTCGTTGACACATCTGGAAGCATGGTGTCCAGATTCCAAGCATCTGGAACAGGTTGCCATGGTGTCTGCAGTGGGCTGACCATTGTGGTAAACTCGCGCAGAAAATGTTTTTCCAATGGTGATTTTCCTTGGGATGGCTTGTGCAGGGGGGTCGATATATAACACCCTATCCCCGTTAAGACACGAAGTTAGTTGGCCGTTTACACGAAGTTTCTGTCTGTGAACCGGTCCCCTCACTACGTGTTTCATTGCCTGAAGCTCGAGGCGGATCAGATCATCATCCACGGAAAGGGGAACGTCTTTCACACAAACTCTCGTAAGATTGTCGTCCCTCAATTGTGTAAAGGGGTTTAGATCATACACTGGAGTTGATGCACCCCTCAATTCCAGTCCATCACTAATCAAACGAATTCTCTCTTCTTGTGATGACAAATAAATCCTCCACAAAGATCGAATCTGCTGGATCCCGCAAACATTGTCTTTAGTCACAACTTTTGTCAGAGCAATGAATATTTCCTCTCCCGACACGAACCTGGTAGTAGAGTTCCGAATGTCGTCCGATCTCACGAAGATGGGCTTCGGACCTTTCGGCAGGAAAGAGTCGGAATTGGGCGTTGCCTTCTTGGCATACATTGTTGCCGCGAACGTGGCACAAGTTCAAAGCTCAAAATGTCACGATTAATAAGATAATTTCGAAAACAGTTTACTCACATCCAATATCAAAGTCAAAATGAAGAATATTTTCCAAACAAAGGTGAAGTATGTATATCCAATTAATGAAATTCCAAGGTTTTAAGTAGAAATCGTAAGAGGTAGCTCAAATCACGTCTTGACGTAACGAAAGCGCCCTCTATCTTAATGAATTTAATGAATTAATGTGTAGTCTTTCAAAAGGTCATTTACAATGTTGCAGTGCACCATTTTTAGGCTTTATAAATAAACAATGACAATGAAGTCCATACATTGTACATATTATGCTAATTATGCTATTTAAGACAATTGTATTACTTAAAAATAAAAATTGGTGCCATAAATGAATTCCTTGTCTAAGAAAACCCTTGAAAAGTCATATTATCCATGTTTTCAGGCTTCTTGGATTGAGATTATCAACATTATTACATATTGCACATATGGTAATTAGATGATTATGCTAATATGGCTATTAAAAAAGTTGCCCAAGGTTGCCAAGCTGGCAACCAAGCTGAATTTACTTCAATATCCATCTAGAACACAAATCAACAACAAAAAACCTTGTACTTATCAACTTTTCCAGGTCATGTACATGGTATATGGTACCGTCTACTGGACTATGACCCCGTTATGAATAACTCACACTTGTTGACATTGTCGGCACAGTTGTTTCACCTCTGACACCTATGGTTGGAATAAGAATAGCAGTAAAAAGACGAGCATTAAAAGTTGCAATGCTAGGCAAAGGCTAACCCCTTCCAACCCACTACAAGGTTACGTAGACCTAAACTAAACTGGACATGGAAATACATGTAGCATATCCCTATACCTGACCGATTTATTAAAGGCTAAATTGACATTTCATCTAGCCTGTTGGATAGTTTCATATTTATTTCTTATTACATTACAAGGCAACGGATTCCTCCAATATGTACAAAACGGCAGACTCGTGTTTTTTTAGGGGGCGAGGAGGTTTGGATGCTGCGCCCCCAAAGGTATCATTTATGGCCCCAATCCCGCCCTAGTATTTGCCCCATTTTGATAATGAGAAAAAATTCAATTATTACACAAAATTATATCAAAATCTTAACTCAATATCTGTTATGGCCCGGTCCCACTTGCCGATGGACACAAAACGTATGCATAAAGGACACAGCGGACGAGCAAAATTACGGGGGTGGTTCCATCCGTTTTCATCCGCTCCAGAAATGGACAAAATTTGCGAAAATTTGCGAAAACAGAACGGAAAATAACGGACGTGGTTAGTATGTAGCGGGGATGTTAAACGGATGTTCATCGGAAGCCTAGCGGATGAAAGCGGATGGAAGTGGATGACAGCTTTGAATACTTTATATACGAGATGTATACGCTAACATCCTTTCTATTTCCGTGCTACTAACGATGTATAGACGTTCCATGTACCTTATCTTTCCTCCCTCTTTCCGTTTTCAGCTGCAACGGATGTGAGTTGCGAGGATGCCCAGAGGATGCAGAGAGGATACAGCGGACGTTTAACGGATGATAACGAACATAGAACGTTTGTTGCTCGTATTTGTCGCGGATTTACATCGTACACGGCGGAAGTTCATCCGTTCTAAAAGTTTTGTGCAGCTCAAAACTTTTTGCGCGGATGAAATCACAGTGGACGGATGCTCGATGGATAGAGCGTATGAAACACGTATGCAATGAGTACACAACGGATGCAAAGCGTTTTCCAACAGATGGCAAGATTTGTTTACGTTTTACATCCTCTTTGCATCCGTAAGTGCAGTGGGACCGGGCCTTAAACGATGATACAATACAAAATGACGAACATTTCCGAAGTAGAAACGCTACCTCGGCTTACTGGCCCACTGCCTCAAATGCTTGTATGTTTAATGTAAATTTCCTACTCTGGATTGCCAGTGTCGTGAGAATGAGCGACTTTTTGATTTTCAAATTTTCGGGAGCAAAAATTTGAGAAAAAAATTGGGCCCCCTCCCCTAAGAAATCCTGGATCCGCGCCTGCAGGCAATCCACACAAAATAACAATAACAACAACAGCAATACTAATAATAATACTATAAATAATAAAATGATAATAATAATTACATTTATTTAGCGCGTAATGTTTCTAATTACTGTATGCCTACTATCATAACCAATATTGTTTTATCTGGATTTGTCTGATCTTAAATAATACATGATAATAAATGATAATAATGATAATAATCATGATGTTGTCTACCAAGAGAAGTCTCATCAGATTCAGACTCTCCGAAACTTTTGATAAATTAACAAAAGACGATGAGGTCATAGTTTTAGGGGACATAAATATTTGCCTTTTGCGAAAGTCTCCATTATCCAGAAAATACGAAAATATATTGAATTTAAATGGTTTGAACCAACTTATAAATCTGCCCACTCGTACATCACAGACGACTTCCTCATTAATAGATCACGTATTATGTAGTAAAGAAGAGCATATATGTCAAAGTGGCGTTATTGACCTTGGCATAAGTGATCATTCACTAACTTATTGCTCGAGGAAGCTTATTAGGCCCGTGTTTGGGCACCACAAAACTATATCCATTAGAAGAATGAAAAGTTATAATGTAGATGATTTCAATTTAAATTTATCTCTAGTCGATTGGTCTAAAATAACAGAATGTAACGAAGTAAATATGGCATGGGCAAATTTTAAAACTATTTTTTTTATCAATAGTTAATATGAGTGCACCTCTTAAACAAGTAAGAATCAAGCAAAGAACAGAAAAATGGATGAACAATGAAATTATTGCGATAATTAAAGAGAGAAATGTAGCTTACAAAAATATGAAAAGGGATATTAGTAATTTGGATCTCGCAAGAAAATACAAAGCATTAAGGAATCTAGTACAGAGAAAGGTTAAAAGAGCAAAAGTCGAATATTTTCAAGATCAAATTGAAGAAAACAAACATGACTCCAGGAAGTTATGGAAAAATTTGAAGGGTTTAGGTCTAAAAGGCAAAGGGAAAAGTGCTCAAGAGACAGTTATTAATGTCCAGGGAGAATTATGTCATGATAAATCAAGAATAGCAAATGAGTTCAATAATTATTTTACAACTGTGGCTGACAAGTTAGCGTGTAAATTACCAGTAAACACGAACAAATTCCATGCCGACAGTGAAAGATTTCAAAAGTTTTATGACGAGAAAGACATCTCAAAAGATAGTTTTCACTTTTCTCCAGTTACAGAAAAGTTTGTTTTAGATGAGTTAAACAAGTTGAAAGTATCGAAAAGTACTGGACTAGATATGATACCAGCCAGATTTTTAAAAGATGGGGCGAGAAATTTGTATGAACCTTTGAATTATATAATCAATTTATCTCTTATGTCTTCTACCTTTCCTGACGACATGAAAATTGCAAAAGTAACACCGCTACATAAAAAGAAAGACAAAACTGACGTTGGTAATTATAGGCATATCAGTGTTTTAAGCGTAGTTTCAAAAATTTTGGAAAAATCGGTTCATGCTCAAATAGAGAAATATTTTCAAGAAAAAAAGTTAATATATGAATTTCAGTCCGGCTTTCGTAACGGATATTCCACTGAAACATGTTTAATACATTTATCGGATTTTGTTAGGAATGAAGTTTCTCAAGGGCGCTTTGTTGGAATGGTTCTTCTGGACTTACAAAAAGCCTTTGATACTGTAAATCATAACATACTGTTAAAGAAATTGGAAGTGATGGGTTTGGATTCGGCATGTGTTAAATGGTTTAGATCATATTTAACTAATCGTCATCAAGTGGTAACTATGCAGAAGGTAATATCTGATTCCCTGCCTATTAAATGCGGGGTTCCACAAGGGAGCATTTTAGGCCCCATTCTCTTTATGTGTTATATTAATGATATGTGTACTTGTGTTAATGATTCTAAATTACTTTTATATGCTGACGATAGTGTGTTACTATATTCAGATACAAATCCTAAGTCAATTGAAGAAAAACTAAGTGCAGAATTGGCAAAATGCATTGAATGGATGACAGACAACAAGCTTAGTTTACATGTTGGAAAAACAGAAAGTATTTTATTTTGTTCGAAGGGAAAGTTTAAATATACACGTGACTTCAAGGTTACCTATAATAATCAAGTGATTGAGAGAAAAGATTCAGTAAAATATTTAGGAATAAATTTAACTAGTGATCTGTCATGGACAGCTTTGGTAGATTCAATTGCCAAAAAGGCTAATTCTCGCTTAAAATTTTTGTATAGATACCAAACTTGTATGAACATGAAGTCGAGACGTATTTTGTGTTTTGCTTTGATACAATGTTTATTTGATTATGTTAATGCTGCTTGGTACAGCAGTCTGGGCAAGATGGATAAGAAAAAGTTAAGAATAATTCAGAATAAGATGGTAAGATTTATTAATTGCTTAGGCCCAAGAACACACGTCGGGAAAAATGAACTTGAAGAAGCAGGTATACTCCATGTAGGTCAAAGGTCTAAACAACTCGTGTTACACCATGTCCATAAAATATACTACTCAGATGTAGATCATTATATTACTAATAATTTTACTCGTGTCTCAAATATCCATGGATACGATACAAGAAATAGTCATTTTAATTTTGTTTTACCTAAGCGAAAAGGACAAATTGGAAACTCTTTTTATTTTAATGGTATTCAATTTTGGAATTCTCTCCCAAAACATGTCAAAATAGTTAAGAATTTTTCACACTTTAAAAGTGTATTAAAACAATACCTAAAGCATGAATCCCTTCCAGAACAGTAATATCAGTTATCTTAAATCACAGTTCATTATGTGTAGCGCATGTTTTTAAGTTTAATCTTGCATAATATACCGTAGATCATTGTTTGCTATAAGTTCTAGAAATTTTTGTTGTTGTTTATGTTATATTATTTATTCGTAATATTCGTAGTAGTTATTAGTTGTGATATTTTATTCTCATGCCGTACTGTACACGTACTTTATAGGACCCCGTTGGAAATAAGCCTTTTCCGGCTTTCATGGGTTATCCTGTCAATGTATCTTCCCGTTCCATTTTGCTTTATGTATGCATTCAATGTACTATACTTGACGAATAAAATCAATCAATCAATCAGTGCTATTTTGCCAGAGGGCCTTGCATATTACTTTAGCGATTGCCAGGTATACTGGGTAGGAAGTTGCGGATGCTGATTAATGTCATGTCAAAGGACATTGGTGCCAGGCTGGGATTCGAACCCTAAACACTAGGATTGAGAGTCAAGTGACTGAACCACTTTACTATGACACCTTCACATAATTTTTGAATACTTACCTTGCGTTGGAGTCCGTGTTTCTGTAGGCATTTCACTGCTGGCCTGTTATCAAACAGAAATATACAATTCTTTTTCGTCAGCATAATCATAATAGATTAATTCGTAAAATATCTTCAATTATTTTATATGATACGTAGATTTAATAAAATCAATTTTGTTATTTTATTGTGATACGTAGATTCCATAAAAATTTAGAATTACATACATAACTTAATAGCAGAATAAGAAAGAACCCAGTGACCAAGCAAAGACCAATATTAAGTGTATCGTTTAATCATTCAACTAAATGTTATGAAACCTACTTTTTCTGTTCTTACTCATAAACGATGTCTGACACTTCTATTTGTAAGTGGGGAAAAGAAACGCCCATGTCAAAAGTACGTTGGCCGTATAAATAAATGAAATTAGATTAATGAATGAATAAATAAGTGTTAAAGAGGGTAAGTAAATTGAATGAATGAATCGCAAGATGAGCGATAAGTTAATTTATAATGTCATACAAAAATTATCGAGAAAAAACATTAGCCAATTCTTTAAATTACACCGTATTATATTCTTCCAAGGTAATATTTGTGTCATTGTATGTCTGACCCCGTTACTGAAAACTTACACTTGTTAACATTGTCGGTACGGTTGTTCCATCTGTAACACCTGTGCATGGAATACGAATAGCATTTAAAAGATGATCGATGATTTAAAGAATTTGATTCGTAGGAGGACAAAAGATCTCATCGACATATTACTTTATTAGCTGGAGATGCAGCTTTTACCTCTCCTGCTCGCACACTCTGAAACAAACTACGCCCTTAAGTTACAATCATCACCAACCTGCCAACAGTAAACAAATTCAAACAAAGTTTGGAGATCTTTCTGTTCTAAAACCTATACGCATTCTTTGAACTTACACTGCTTGGTAACACTAACTCGTGGATGGCATTTTAGTGCAAAAGGTGCAGTATGAATTGCAACAATATCATTATGAAACATGTAGAGCACTTAGAAAACAGTACCAATATATAGTTATGAATACATATCATAAACAATCACTTCTCTACGCATCCCCAAATAAGAACAACTTGAATATATTTCGATTTTTGTTTCCTAGTTTCAGGTGATTGTTGTGCAATAACTTTTTGTAGTGGGAACATTTATTTCCCTTGAAAATAATGTCATTACTTGATTTATTCGATGCATTTTATATCAAAGATCATCGAGACGTTAAATGTTCATCCTTTTTGGCTTTCATGCAATTACGTATAAACTACAACTATTTTTTTTTGAAGGGGCGCTGGGGCTCGGGGATTTGTGCATTTATTCTGCATTTGCCTCTCTAAGATTCATAGTTTTTAAAAACTCAAATTAAGGTGGAAGATTTTTTTAGAGGGGGGGGGGGGGGGGGTTATAAGGTTGGGGGCTGATTTCCCGCCATTTCTAGAATTGTTACTCCTTACATTCATAATCAGCGTAGATATAGGTAAACAGCGGGTCCCCTGGGCATGTTGAACCCCCCGAGCATGAGGCAGTGAATTCACATGGATTGCGAGTCGCGCAATACCAAGCCCACTGTGTCGTCTTGTCACTGTCTTCACACTGGCTCTCCAGGGAGGGATCATAATCATCACAAGAAGGAACCCTCACACAAACTCCTTTAGTGATTCTGATCGTTGATCCTGAGTCACAATCTATCGTGAACTTTGGTGACATGGCCACTGCTTGACACCGTGTAACTATATGCACGGTGTGATACAAAGTTGTAATTATGATGGTAAACACATTTTCATCTTCACTTTCAATACATGTAAATAACATACATTTTCTTTCAGATTTATTCATTTTCATTTATATAAATACATTACATTATTATTAAATTCATTGTGAAAAAAAAGAAAGCAATTTGATAAAACTTACTGACAATGAAAGATACAGACTTTATTACTTGAAATCATTTAGGTTAAAGAAGAAATACATGATTATTTGGAGCTGTTTGGTGCCCACCCCATAGAAAGAAATGAAGAAGTGTAAACTATTCATGAATTTGGATTTTGTTAATTCCAATGTTTTCCCCGAAAAAAGCCAACCGATGAAGCGAGCCTAAGTTTAACGAGGTAAAGCAAAATATATATATAACACGTGTTAGCATAATGTGGCGAAATAAACTGAAACCGGAAATATATTTATTACAATTCATGTATTTTAAATTTCAAGTGATTTCAAACTCCGTTGAAGGAAGAAAAAGTTAATCGGCACAGAAACGTATTGCCATCAGATGCGTAGTGCGATTGTCTACGGTTTGATGCTGATTCAGCTATTATATTGACTAGAAGGTTTAAATGAACTAAAATTCAGGTTGGTAGTATTCTTATCATCATATAAGTACCTACATCGGGATGATGATGCTGGTTTAGATTACCTGATCTATTACAAGTACCATTTCTTCGGAAATCGGATCGCAGTCGGATCGTGTTGTGCGTTGCATGGCCTTGGGCAAAGTATAATTGATTCTAAGTTTCTTGTCCAGAAATCTTCAATTGACGAGGAAGGTTTAAATTTTGATATTTAATTTGTTGATATTTTTCCTGCACACAAATTGCTTCTATGACTTTTTCTAAACATTATTTCTTGGTCATATGTCATTTAGATTTGCACTTCAACGGCTCAAGACCATGTGAAATGTCATTATTTTAACGATTTTTGTTATCTAATTGTTCCCATTTTGTGTACATATTTTCATTCAATACGAAAATATAAAATAACAAACTAACTGAGGCGAGTCGTAAAAACCAGGTTTGAATTGTATTTGGCCTTAGCTTTTTTTAATTTATACTACAGGTCTAAATCATGTGATTCCACTATTATATTGGACAGCAAAGAAATCGAGGTGGCTTTAAAGCACTTTAGTAATTATAATATGTTCAACCCCTATTTCACAGGATTTTAGAAATGTCTTATATCGATATTTCGTTTAAAAAAACAACACTCGATCTTACTTACCTCGGAGTGGCGCACTTCTTTTCTACAAAAGAAATGAAATAAAATCACGTATATCATTCTGAAAACCTTTTAGCTAAAAAGATACATGAACAGGTAGTCTAAAAGCATCAACATGTTATATGTTTGGGTCTTATTTGTGCATGAGAGAGATTTAGGAACGAACAGTTTTACTATGTTGGAGCCACTTTACTGTTGTTTATTGACCGACCAGAAAGTTACTGTATCACTTTTTGTTTTAAATATATAAAGAAAATTGAAAAAAATAAAAACCATAAATATCACTGTTTTGTCTACTCCGTGTATTGCCATAGGGACGTGAAATATGACAAATTTCTGAAAAATAAAATAGTCATGTTTTCTTGGACTGCCGCGTAAGTGTTACATATTATAGTATTAATGACTGCTTTGAGAGAAATAGTTGTTTTTATAAGCTCAAGGGAAGGTTAGAATTGTGCTATTGCCCCGAGGCGTGCCGAGGGCAATAGCCCAATTGTAACCTTCCCGAGAGCGTATAAAAACAACTATTTCTCGAATATTAAAGCAGTCATTAATACTTTTATATGCCGAAAAAATTATGACACCACCTTGGCCTTTTTCTAGTTTATCTGCACGGTTGTTTTTTATGATTGTTTCTTTGAGAGTAGACTAGATCTAGAGTCTAGACTAGGCTAGATCTAGATTCTACTACTAGCCTAAGCAAGATATTTTTACAATTTTGGGAGTGTGCCGGCCCTGTGGGGAATATGGAGAAAAACCTGCGCTTTCATTATGACACCTCACTTATTGAGTATCACCTTCAGGATCACGAGCAATATTATTAGTTTGAATCTCTGGTAATCGAATGCGCAATGGCCAATAGAAATGCATAGCCATAGGGATGTGTGTAATCTCTACGGGAAGGATCTGCATCTGTCCGTGACGTACAAATCACTACAATCACCAGCATCTGGTTGTCGCGTACTAGAATCTAGATCTAACAGTTAGAAGTCTAGGGCTACTGAAAAAATTATGGAAGATTTCACGTACCCTTTTTGGTGATCCTCATCCAGAAGTTAAAATCTTGGGAGCATTTCTTAAGCCATTTTGGCCTAGTAGTAGTAGACTTCTAGAGGTCTACAGTCGGTCGTCTGCGCTGGCCTCTAGCCCTACTAGGGAGTCGGGCTAACTCGCCCCACGGGACATCTCGCCCCATCGAGATATCCCGACATGATTTATCGATCGAGAGATACCAGTAGTCTGCTAATTAACGGCCAGGACGAAAGAATGTGAACAAATATCAGCCATATCGTCTAAAATGTACAATGAGCACAAACATTATACACATTGGTATCTCTCGATCGATGAATCGTGTCGGGACATTTCGACCCAGTCTTTGATGCTGGGGCGAGATGTCCCGTGGGGCGAGTTAGCTGCTAGTTGTATTACAAAATTGGTAAAATCTAGCGACCATTTCTTCGCACACGTATGGTATCCTCCATCGCTCAAACCATTTTTTAACATGTAAACCTATGGGGTAACCATGGAGACTGACCTATTTTTTTAATAACCATGGTTATTAAAAATATTGAAATGTTTTATGCATGGTTACCGAGAATTTTACAGGAACAGTTGAAGTTTATGAATGCAATTTCGACCAATCAGATGGCTGGATTACTTAAGTGAGGTATATAAAGGTCATTATATACCTCACTTAAGAAATCCAGCCATCTGATTGGTCGAATTGCATTCATAAACTTCAACTGTTCCTGTAAAATTCTCGGTAACCATGCATAAAACATTTCACTATTTTTAATAACCATGGTTACTCCATGGTTACCCCATAGGTTTACATGTTAAAAAATGGTTTGAGCGATGGAGAATACCGTATGTGTGCGAAGGATTGGTCTACAATTGAATCTCGATCGATCTTACCGACAATTTTATCTTGCATTGTTGACATGAAGACGAAAATAAACTCTCAAAAACAAAAAAACAACATCTGCCGATAGATCTTGATCTAAGTTCGTGCCAATATGCATTGCAAAAGTAAAAGAAGGGCCCGTTTCATGGAGCTTTTGCGAGGCCCTCACGCAGAGCCGTTTTCAATCCATTTTAATGTATGGCTGTGTGACCAAAGTTCGCGCGTGACCAAAGTTCGCTTTCTCAAAAAATCGGTAAGATTTCGAAAATCTGATATCACCAATGGAAAGAGGATCATAAAATTACCCAGAAACGAAAGTTTCTTTGGAATTGGGTGCGAAATTGTGAAAATATTGACAAAAGATCGGCACATTTTGCAGTTATTTGCGTCCGTTCCGAAAAATTACCAACTTACCGATAAGGGTCTGGAAATCTTCATTTTGAGAGCAGATATCCTCAAAATTGTAAGTAATAAGTGGTACCGTCTGGTTGTATGATATTTTGCCTTGCAAATTATCAAATTACCTTATTTTTGATGGATCGTATTTTTGTATAAATCAGCTGTTAACCCCCGTGCGTGAACTTAGGTCTCGTTGTTTTTATGACTTTTTTAGATGCAGCGCGCATGCACGATCGGACATCGAATTTTTAGATCGCGATATCTCCGAAATCCTTCGACGATAAATGTTGTAGTTGAACCAATTGGTAGTAAAATACTTTGCCGTCCATTTGGTAGTAATTAAAATAAATAAATTTGTGTAGAATATGAGAAAACATGGATCGAATATCACATTTTCTAATTTGTTCTAAAATCTGCGCGAACTTTGGTCACCCCTTCATATATATTGGAGAAAACTGCCAAGCATGTTAACGACGCGCAATAGCCTAGTGGTCTAAGCGTTGGTTTTCGATACACCTCTTGTTGTACGCAAGAGTTCGAATCCCGTCTTCGACAAAAATGAAAAATATTTTTTTATTTTTATTTTTTAGTCTATTTTTTTTCGGCATATAAAAGTATTAATGACTGCTTTAATATTCGAGAAATAGTTGTTTTATTACGCTCTCGGGAAGGTTACAATTGGGCTATTCCCCTCGGCAAGCCTCGGGGAATAGCACAATTCTAACCTTCCCTTGAGCGTAATAAAACAACTATTTCTCTCAAAGCAGTCATTAATACTATATTATTACCCGTATCAGACATCTGAGCAGTGGTTTTGCAAAACCACACTACACTGTATTGATGTAATCCTAAAAGAGCTAATCAGTATATATATAACACCATATTATCCTACATTTGATGTAAACCTTAAAACCCGTGAAAACAACCTATGGGGTTCTGGAGCCGATTAAACACTCCCACACCCACGCAATTAAAAAAAAAAAATTTTCTGGACTTCTTTAATCTGTATTAATCCCCAAAACATGGGGATCTTTTATTGACTTGTCAGGTAATTTTACAGTGAGAAGGGGTAAAAGCCGCTCCCATGTTCCTGGCGGACCCCCGACCTCTTAAAAAGATGAAGGGAATGGCTTATATCATAAGAAAACATGTTAAGTATACAATTGGTAATTAATTATCTTTTTCCTGATTAAACATGAATGTGAAGTAGGGTTGTCACGTTCACCATTTTTCACGTTTGGCAAATGCTTTCCATTAATATGTTTTATAGTTACGTATAGATGGATGGAGGATTCGTTATTTACCTGTCTATTGTGTCCTTTAAACATGGATGTTAAAGTGGGATTGTCACAATCACGAGAGGATGAAGATGAATCAGATTCTAAACGAATATAAGAGAGAAAGAACAATTTAAAGATATTGATTAAGATAGCAGCTACTCTCGAAATATACAAGAGTGGAAGTCCATTTTTATGGGGGAGGGGGGGGGGGTCATTTAAGGCTCACTTCGCTTCGAGTAGAGTGGAATCAATCCTCAAAACAGAAAGAAAAATAGTGGAAAGCACGTTTCAAAAATAAAGTTAGAGTGACTCGAACACCTTGCGTTGTATCCAATATTTATATCGTTATTATATTATCATTAATTCAAAGACTGGAGTATCTCTCACGATATTTTGATATGGATCCAGCCACAAACGAAGTGATCCCTAACTTTCGAGTTAAGTTATGTCAAAGACATTTCACGATGACCGCTTTCATGGAAATGATGAATTTTTACAAAAATGTCAAAGGAGATTTAGAGTAGCGGCTTAGGGCATAATTCTTTAATATTGATAATAATAATTATTATTATAATAATAGTATTCAAAATAATGAAAATTATAGAACTTTTAGGCTCTTTGGTAGCTCTAATGTCTCTCTAACTTGACATTCCTGGCATTCCACAGTAATGTTATAACCCTGGCTTTATTTAGCATGGCTAACTTTATGCTGCTCTAGCATTTCAAGGAATTCATTCCTGCCAGGTACCCATTTACCTCACCTGGGTCTAGTGTGCTAAACGTAGATTACTGCCTAGCCAAAGGATATTGGTGTCGTGGCGGGACTCGAGCGCCGAACCATGTGATCCACAGTCCGGTGACGTATCCACTCGACCACGACAACTCCATCTTCATGTACAATGAATGTCACTTACCTTTCATCTCAGTCGAGCTGGAAAGACCAATAAATAGAAAGATCAAGATAACCGAAGCGAAAATGAAAACAACTCTGGAACAATTCATTGCTCTCCTGAGTTTATGATCTTGACTGTGAAGAAATTAAAGGTTATGCAAGTTTAACGTAGAACTTGAAGCAGCTTTTTATTTGTGGAAGTGATAGGGGATCCGAGATAAACCTGGAACAGATGAAAACGTGACTGTCCTGTCAGATGAGTATGTTTGCTAGTGTCGAACGAAAAGAATGAAATTGTCATCAATGTGAAATTTGTTATGAACAACAAATTATATTTCACAATGAAGTTTAATTAAAGTAATTTTCCAGCGTGACGCACTATTAGCCTTCGCTCCAGTCTCCCTTTTCTGCGTTTTAAGATCATATAACAAAATAAACGAATGCATGATCCTTCTTTCTGACTGTTCCCAAATGTTATGTCTCATGGTAACGTCATGAAGAATGTTATGTAATTGCTCACCTCTATAAATAAGAAAATAAGTATCAAAATGCCGTTGAACGTATAAATAGTACATGAATTACTCTAAATACTACTTGATAGAAGGCAAATCTAGCGAGCAAGATAATCACACCTACATTTGAAAAAATATATAAAACCCTAAATAACACAATAGCAGATTTGTGTCTTTCGAACCAATTACTGATAAAGAGAGGATTATACAATTGGAGTGATTGATGCTTCGTATCGGGATTTCGTTTTATTAGCATATAATATATTCTTCTTCTTTTTTCATTTTAATGTCAAATTTCTTTTAAAAAGATATTAAGCGGAGTTTTTGTCATGTGATTGCATTGTGAAAGATACTGTTTGGAAGCGATGGGGGAAGGTTAATCACCAATATAAGTATTGGTATATATATATTGAGGTTTTGGAAACAACAAAATGATGAGAGACTGGCCCAGTTTTGTTCAAAGTCACATGCACTTTTCACATAAAATATATGGGACTACACAAGCATGTGGCAGGAATGAGGTTGGGGTCGACAACCTTTAGCTTTGGTTGGTCTGTTTGGTTTACCCGACTGCTAAGAAAGCATGTGTATGCTTGTAGGTAAGCAACGAAGGGACCGACGGCTGTAAGTCCTCTCCGATGAAATTGGTAATGAGGATTAATGCCTTACCAAAGGGCAGCAAAGATTTTATTTTGAGCCCCCGGGACGATATCTGTTTATAAATATAATAACAGTTCAACAAAAAATTGATTCAGTTGTCTTATTATTTAGAATTTGTTTTCCAGGTAGGTCTGCCTATGAAGTTATTGTGTAAGATAATTAGACAACAAAGTCTGCTTTCCAACAATTTGATTTGATTGTGAAATTCACATGTTAAGTAACGGAAAGGCCTTATAACACATCTTTTTTTGCAGTTTCTAGTTGTAAGAATATTTTTCTTATAACATGTTTTTATGTTATTTTCATTTTCATTCACTGTAATTACGATTTGGGGCCTTATGGAAAAAGCGCGGTATAAGTAATAATAATAACAGTATGAAATAAATTAACTCGCAATTATAATCACGGTGAAAACAGATAATTTACTGCCCTTAACTGCTCTAACAACATCGCATATACAAAATTAAACAACCACATGTTTCCTGGATTAGCACACGAGGGCAGCGTATATACCCAACAAACAAAATTGGTAACCTTATGAATTAGCATTATAATAACAAATTTGCCATTGCAAAATTTGATTTGATCATTTAAATGGGTTTATGGTGTAACGAGTCGCCAAATAGGGGGGGGGGGGCTTATTGGGTAGTGTGGGGGAGGTTACACAATGCAATAGTGTGTGGTTGCCCCTTTGGGTTGCCCAGTCACGCAATATTAGCCTTTTGTCCAGTCTCCTTTTTCAGCGTTTTTAAGATCATATTACTAAATAAACGAATGAATGATCCTTCTTCCTGACTGTTCCCAAATGTTATGTCTCATGGTAACGTCATGAAGAGGGTTATGTAATTACTTACCTCTATAAATAAGAACATAAGTATCAAAATGCCGTTGAACATATAAATAGTACATGAATTACTCTAAATACTACTTGATAAAAGGCAAATCTAGCGAGCAAGATAATCACACCTACATTTGAAAAAAATATAAAACCCTAAATAACACAATAGCAGATTTGTGTGTTCGAACCAATTACTGATAAAGAGAGGATTATACAATTGGAGTGATTGATGATTTGTATCGGGATTTCGTTTTATTAGCATATATATTCTTCTTCTTTTTTCATTTAAATGTCAAATTTCTTTTTAAAAGATATTAAGCGGAGTTTTTGTCATGTGATTGCATTGTGAAAGATACTGTTTGGAAGCGATGGGGGAAGGTTAATCACCAATATAAGTATTGGTATATATATTGAGGTTTTAGAAACATCAAAATGATGAGAGACTGGCCCAGTTTTGTTTAGAGTCACGTGCACTTTTCACATAAAATATATGGGACTACACAAGCATGTGGCAGGAATGAGGTTTGGGTTGACAACCTTTAGCTTTGGTTGGTCTGTTTGGTTTACCCGACTGCTGAGAAAGCATGTGTATGCTTGTAGGTAAGCAATCAGGGGACCGACGGCTTTAAGAGGAACTTGGTAATGGTTATTATTGCCTTATCAAAGGGCAGCAACGATTTGGTTTTGAGTCCCCGGGACGATATCTGTTTATAAATATAATAACAGTTCAACAAAAAATTGATTCAGTCGTGTTATTTTTTTAGAATTTGTTTTCCCGGTAGATGTTACAATGGATCATTTTAATTAGACGACATTCTATATACTTTTTCAGCACAAGATGGCAGCGTATACCCAACAAACAAAATTGGTAACCTTATGAATTAGCATTAAAATAAAAATTGCCAATGCAAAATTTGATTTTGATCCTTTAAATGGGTTTATGGTGTAACGAGTCACCATATAAGGGGGGGGGGCGGGCTTATTGGGTAGTGTGGGGGAGGTTTAGTGTGTGGTTGCCCCTGTGGGTTGCCCATCTACTCTCGTGCGTAATTATGTGCTTTATTTATTCATGTATGTTAATGTATTCATCACTTGGCTAACCACGGCGCATCAGTATTGGCGAATCATAGTCCTCTAAGTCATTTATTATAATGAGGACCCAATATTAATTTCACTGATTATTGTATACAGCTTCGTATTGTTGGAGAGAAAAATAATCGAGCCATACTTGGTCAAACTTTTTAATTCTATCAACGGGGAACCCCCCTCCCCCCTACATATTGATAGTTATATCAAAATACTAGCTATGTCCACTTACATGACATTGCAGTATGGCCTTTTCCAATGTTTTTTTTTACAATTGTCATGATTGCTGATTATTTGGAGAGTTAGAATGGTTGGTGTCATACAGATATTGTTTTTTTGTTGTGTTTATTCGATTTGTTTATGATTTTTTTTCTAGCATTATAAGAATCACAAAGGGGAGTTGTTCATTTA
>JAVYIG010004921.1:75000-148677 GCA_035222895.1 Strongylocentrotus droebachiensis
TGCATTTTTATTTGTCTAAACGCTGCACTCTTGGGCCCTCCAAAGCCTAATAGTGTGTTGCAATCTTTAGTCAGTATTTGCTGTACATTATTTTTGTGTACTTTTTCAAGTGTACTTTTTCCCCCCTACAAAAATCGAGGGGGGACGTGTCCCCCCCGTCCCCCCGGGATCGCCGCCCCTGATACACATGAACAATACAACTACAAGTTGGTGCCACTTTTCTACTCCTAAAGCGTCGTTATACACATGAAAAGAAGTAAATCAACATCTTGATCGACAAATCTCTGTGAATATGTGATTACTCATTATCGCACTTGGTATAATAAGACAATGATATGAGTAGAAGTAGATACAATATGTATGATTGTATGTACATCCTTACTGTTAATCACCTGTTTTGGCTAAACATTATCATGATTTATACTGATTTATTTGTTAGATTCGATATATCATGTTATGTTTTGTTATTTATTACATTATGTGTTATTAATTTTGTTTGTAAACTTTTGTAATTCGGTTAGAGTTTTATTTGAATTGGATTGAATTGAATTGAATTATTAATGCGTTCAAGGCAAACTTCGAATTGAAGGCTATTGTTTCTCATAATATTTAAATCCCTCTTCTCTAACAAAGTCGTTCATGCAAACATCGGTGCCGCCTACCACCTGGTTGTTGAGCTCACACACACCGTTGCCGATGTTAAATGACACGCAGTCATCTCGCTTGTTACACTCGGCACCGCATTTGACCAATGACAATCCTTGTTTGGTTTTGATCACGTGATTTTGAAGGCGCCATCTTTGGTGGATCAGGTTGAAGAGGGAGGTCTTCTGTCGGACTGTGTTTGCTTGTGATGGTATTGTAGGCAATGCCTGGTGAATTGTGGTAAAATCTGTGGAAAATAACCGAAATAAATATATGATGTAATGTTTGATAATACTTATTAAAATGTAGGCCTATATTAAAACACGATCGCGATCACGATGTCAATAGTCTTGGTCATCACCTTTTAAAATATCGAAGCATTACAGCGACGTATTATCTAATCCAAACACGATTTCTTTGGGATATGCAAGAGGGTATTTTAAATGCCCTTGAGATTATCTCTCGGAAGTCTTTGTGATCGTGTTATGAATTAAAATCAAAATTAAAGATGCAATGCTAGTTAAAGATTAACCCCTTCAGACCCACTACGAGGTTATGTAGCACCACACGTGACATGGAAATACATGTAGCATACAGTCTATTCCTGATTGATTTGTTAAAGGCTAAGTTGAAATTTCATGTAACCTGTCGGATAGTCTTAAATTTCTCCTAAAAGATTGCATACTGCCTTATTCAGCAGTTTGATTTTCTTGTGTTTTCACTCTCTCTCTCTTTATGTTCATTGGTTTCATTTCTTTTCTTTTTAGGGGTAGAGGGAGGGGGGAGGATACTGCAACCCCAAAAGTATTATTCAATCTCCCCGCCCAGGTATTTGCTTAATTTGTGTAATGAGAAGGAAATTAATTACAAAGAATTACACAAAACTTTACCTCAACATTTGTAAATGAGGATACGATACAAAATGGCGAAGATTTCCGAAGCAAAAACACTACTTCGGATAACTTTCCCTCAGCCCCAAAAGCATATACATGTATGTTTATGGATTGGCAGTGTCATAAGCCCGAGGCCAGGGAAATAACAAATCACAACAACAATAATAATAATGATAATAATAATTAAATGATAATAATAGTTATCTTTATTTCGCGCTTAATACTAATGTTTCTAATTGCTTAACTATCATATCCAATAGTGTTTTATCTGGAATTGGCTTATCTGGATTAATCATTATTATGATAATGATAATAATCATAACTTTGTTTACCAAGAGAAGCCTCATCAGCTTCAATACTGGTTTGCCAGAGGGCTCTGTAATTATTATTACCCTAGTTATTGCCAGGTACCCATTTACTACAGGGTAGGAAGTGATAAATGTGGATTAATGTCTTGCCAAAGGACACTGGTGCCGGTTTAGGATTCGAACCTCAAACATTAGGAATGAGAGTAAAGTGAATGAACCACTTTTCCATGACACCTCCAAATAATTTTGTGAAAAATAACCTGGCGTTGGAGTCCAATTTTCAGTAGGCGTTTCACGAGTGGCCTGACATCAAACAGAAAGTATAGTCAGTATAATTATAATAGATTATTTCATGAAAAAAACAATAATTTGTTCAACGTGAATTTGTGAATTTCATGAAAACAAGATAATAAAAAATAAAAAACATAACTTAGTATAAGAATAAGAAACAATCCAGTAACCAAGCAATGACCAATATTTAGTGTATCGTTTTATCATTGAACCTAGTGTTATGAAACTTATTACTGCTCTAACTCGTAAAAATGAAATAAAATTACATGAATGCATGAATAAATATGTGGTAAAACGAGTGAGTAAAATAAAATGTATAACATTTAAGATCAACGTTAAGTCATTTATGATGCTAGAAACAATTTGATCTATTAAATACATTACGTGTAATTAGTCAATTCCTTAAATTACACCAAATTATATTCTTCCCGGCGAATGTTTGTATGTCAGATCATGGACCTAGGTCCATGGTCGGATGACCCCGTTAAGGATAACTTACACTTGTTAACGTTGTCGGCACGGTTGTTTCACTTGTGACACCTGTGTATTGAATAAGAAAAGCATTAAAAAGACGATCGATGATTTACATAATTTGATTTATAGGGGAAAAGATCGTCGGTGATCTTTATTCAACCTCTCCTCAAATTAAAATCATCACCAACCCGCCAACAGTAGGACAATTCAAAAGGAGTTTAAAGACTTATCTGTTCTAAAACCTTATGCATTCATCGAAAAAGCTTTGTAACACTGATTCATAAATGGCATCTCAAGTACCAGGTGAAAAATGTGCCGTATAAATTGCAACTGTTATCTTTATAAGACATATATAGCACATAGACAACAATTCCGAAACATAAATATGAAAACTTAATGTAAACCATCACTTCTCTACCAATCCCATAAGAACAACTTGAATGCATTTTGATATTGGTTTCCCAATTTCAGTTGAATATTATGCAATTAATTTACAATTTATTTCTCTCAATATAGTAATCATATTAATTGATTTTCCGGGTTCATTTTATGTCAAAGCTATTGGAGATATTATATTTCCATTCTTTCGCTATCATGCAATTATATCAAAACTTAAACTTACATTCAAAAGGGGTTCTAGCAGAATTTTGTGTCAGGAGGCGCGCTGGGACTTGGGGATTCGTACATTTAGTCTGCATGTGCCTTTCTTAGATTTGTATTTTATTTAATCGGAGTGGAAGATTTTTTTAGGGATAAGAGGGAAGGGAGTTGATTTCCCACCACTTCTAGAACCGCTACTGCTTACATTCATAATCAGCGAAGGTGTAGGTGTACTTTCCCGTGCATGTACCGTCCCAGCATGAGCTAGTGATGCCACATGGATTGTGAGTCGCGCAATACGGAGCCCACAGTGCCGTCTTGTCACTGTCATCACACTTGCTATCCAGGGAGGGGTCATAAGCATCGCAAGAAGTAACCACCACACAAACTCCTTTGGTGATGTTGATTGTTGATCCTGGGTCACACTCGATCGTGATCTGTGGAGATCCAACGCGGCAGTCTGAAACTATATGCACAGTGTGATAAAAGGCAGTGGCGTAATGAGCAAAAACGTTTGGGGGGGCTGGACGTTTGTCAAAGTGAGGTCTAGGGGTAAAGCCCCGGCGGGGGTCAAGGGGCGGAGCCCCGAAGCTCAAGGGGTATGGGAAAACAGTGGCGGTTTCAGGAATTTCTTACCGGGGGGGGGGGGGGGGGGAGGGGGGCACAAAATGGCATGGGGTTAAATATATATAAAATTATAAAGTGACAGAGCGAGGCTTTAGCGGCGAGGGAGCGGAGCGACCAAGCGGGGGTGGGTCTGGGAGGGGCTTCTGAACCCCTCCCTGAGTAGGAAGCATTTGCAATTTTAGAACCATATTAGACGCATTTTCAGGCACTTCCTGGAGTAATATGACGTAAAATTGCTTTCTCCTACCCCCTCCAAGAGATCTTTTGCAATTTGAGAACCATATTTGGCACATTAATGTCCACTGGCACTTCCTGGAAAAAAAGAGGCCTTCTGATTGGTTAGACGTTCAGGGGGGGGGGGGGGGGGGGGTTGTAGAGGCCACCGCTAACTGACAAAACTAGCCACCAATTACCGACAAATATATTAACACCAATGTCTACTAATTTAAGCCTATAAACCAGGGGCCAGGAACTAAGTTATTTCTCAGTTTTTCCCCTCTCGCGCGAAGCGCGGAAGCTGCGGCACTTCATTAAATTATTAAAGGAAGGAGCTATCGGTTATACCGTTCTCGACTCTTCTTGTTTCGCCCGCCCCTCCCGCGCGAAGCGCAGAAGCTATGACGTTTCATTTAAATATTAGAGAAAGAAGATGATTCATTGCACCGTTCTCGACTCTTAATCCTTGCCTGAATTCAGTTCGCCCCCTCCCGCGCGAAGCGTGGAAGCTTTGACATTTCAATAAATTATTACTCTTAATCCTTGTCTGAATTCAATTTCGCTCATCCCGCGGGAAGCGCGGAAGCTTTCACGTTTCATTAAATTATTAGAGAAAGATGACGATTCGTTGTATCGTGCCCTTGCCTGAATTCAGTTCCCCCACCCCCTCCCGCGCGAAGCGCAGAAGCTTTGACGTTATTCTTAATCCTTGTCTGAATTCATTTTCGCCCATCCCGCGCGAAGCGCGGAAGCTTTCACGTTTCATTAAATTATTAGAGAAAGAAGATGATTCATTGTATCGTGTTCTAATTGTCTGAATTCAGTTCCCCTCCCCCCCCCTCCCGCGCAAAGCGCGGAAGCTACCACGTTTCATTTAATTATTAGAGAAAATAGACGATTAATTGTAGCGTGTCCTTGTCTGAATTCAGTCCCCCCCCCCATCCCCCTTTGACGTTTCATTTAATTATTACTTTTAATCCTTGTCTAAAATCATTTTCGCTCATATCGCGCGTAGCGCGGAAGCTTTTACGTTTCATTTCATTATTACTCTTAATCCTTGTCTAAAATCATTTTCGCTCATACCGCGCGTAGCGCGGAAGCTTTCACGTTTCATTAAATTATTAGAGAAAATAGACGATTAATTGTAGCGTGTCCTTGTCTGAATTCAGTCCCCCCCCCCCCGTCCCCCTTTGACGTTTCATTTAATTATTACTCTTAATCCTTGTCTAAAATCAATTTCGCTCATACCGCGCGTAGCGCGGAAGCTTTCACGTTTCATTAAATTATTAGAGAAAAAAGACGATTCATTGTATCCTGTCCTTGTCTGAATTCAGTTCCCCCCCCCCGCCCTTCCGCGCGAAGCACGGAAGCTTTCACGTTTCATTAAATTATTAGAGAAAGAAGGCGATTTGTTGTACCGTTAATCCTTGTCTGGATTCAGTTTCCCCACTGAGCCTGACGATGTACTTGTACGCATATGGAATGATCGTTCGCAAATCTGTGCATGCACAGCCCGAGTGGTGGGTAGCATGTTATCTCCCAGCAGTGCTTGTTGCAGTATAGCTTCTGGAAAGGTTTCTACTAGTGTTACTGTTAGTGGCCACTAATGCCCATTAGTGACTATTAAAAACATTGCTCTTCCTGGCTATTTGCGAATGTGTCAGTTTACAACAGAAATGGAAAAACGCACATTTTGTTGAAAATCATGTTATTATCACGAACATTTATAAATCACCTGTATGGAATTAAAAATAAGTCATGGTTTCATTTTATTTGGGGGGGGGGGGGGGGGGCTGGCGCCCCCCCTAGCCCCCCCACCAGTACGCCAGTGATAAAAGGTTGTAAGTATGATGGTATACACATTTCCATCTTCAATTACAATACTTTGGATACAACATACATTTATTTTCTATCAGATTAATTTATTTTCTTTTAGATTAATACATTACTTTATTATTAATTCATTCTGAAAGAAAATAAATGTTGTTTGAAAAAAAATTAGTGACAATACAAGATTAAGCCTAGACTTAATTAAATCATTTACTTTGTTTGGTGTTCACCCCGTAGAAAGAAATGTAGAAGTCTAAGCTATTTATAATGTGGATTTGGTTAATTCAAATGTTTTCCCCGAAATAACAAACCGTTGTAAGCGAGCCTAAAACTCTCGAGGTGAATTATTATATACAGTGCGTCCCAGTAAAAACGAAACCAAGAACTATCGATGTTTTATCATAACTTGATCACAATTATAATTAATAAATGACACATATTTGGAAAGCTTAGATCCTCCTCTTTCATTTGATATATGATGCATATGATGCATATTTCACGCATGAGTGATTAAAAGAAATTTGAAGAGAGGAAACCAAAAGGTCATTTGGCGGGCAGTATCTGAATTTCAAGGAGAAAATCACATTTCCAGAAAGTTGAATTTCTGCCCTTTCATATGACACTTTAATCAGGTAAAATGAGCTAGGAATAACAAAGTTCTGTTTGTTTAAAAAATGCTTGCATTTCCATAATTTGATCAAACGAGTTCGTTTTCAATGGCTGCCTGCCGTAGCAACAAACAGAGTTGACAAAAGACTTAACTCCGTTTCGTTGAAGATCACCCATGCATCAGGTCTTTCGTCTTCTTTGCGCATGGCTTGAAGTCGATTAGGCAATTATTCTAACTAGAACGTTTAAATGCACTAAAATTCCGATTGTTAATATACTTATCATAAGTTTAGAACCCAAATCGGGAAGATGATGCTTGTTTTAATAGATTTCCAAATCTATTACAATTGCTATTTATTCGGAAATCCGATGGCAGTCGGATCGCGTAGTGTGCGCTGCATGCCCTTGGGCAAAGTTTAATTGAGCCTTACTCCAGAAATCTCGAAATGAAGAGTAGGGGTTTCAATTTTGATATTTAACATTTTATATATATCCTGCACACAAAAATGCTATTGATAAGTTTTCTACATACTTTTTTTTGTTAACAATATTTGAATTAGGTTTGCATTGTATTAACGTTTTTTGTCGAACTGTTTATATGTTCCCAGTTTTAGGGTGAATTTTCCTTTCAGAACAAAAATATCAAATAACAAACAAATGTATGCGGGTTGTTTAAAGAAATGAGAAGGGGACAAAAACCAGGTTTTACTTTTATTTGGCCTTAGGTTCTTTACTATAGGCCTAATTCATGGGATCGTACTGTATTGAATAGCGAAGTCATAGAGATGTCTTGAAAGGACTTTATAGCAGTTATCTGTTCAACCCCTTTTTCAGGATTTATAAAATGTATTAAATCGCTATTTCGTTTTTTTTAAAAAAACCTCGATCTTACTTACCTCGGAGTGGCGCAGGCGCAGCTCTCTTCTACAAAAGAAATGAAATGAAATCACGTAAGAATGTTATCATTCTAAAAGCCTGTTAGATAATGTAATATGTAGTATAAAAGTACCCAAATGTTATATTTTTGCGTCTTAGTTTTGCACGAAAGAGCTATATGAACGAATAACTTTACTACACGATAGGTACTTTCATTTCATTTTCATTTCTAGGTTCGCCGTAGCCATGCCGTATAACGGTAGCATTGCGTTTTATATACTCCAGGGTTGAAGCGGTAGCGTCAGTCTGGCTGCACGGTCACCGTATTGTCCCCCTTCGGCTACCTTGCAGGCCCTTTACGGCTACCTTGCGTCTGCCTTAATATGTTTCAAAAAGCAACGATTTTGTTTCAGAATCTGAGACAAAGTTACCGGATCCCTTTGATGCCCGTCAATCCATGTACCTTCTAAGAGCCATGGTAAAATCAACCCAGAGGTATTTCAGTTCGAGCACACCCACTCCACCACTTTAGAAAAGACTTTTAAAAATATTTCTTTCTTTGATTTGTACTAAACCCTAAAGCATGAGGACCTTTTATCGACTTAATAGACCAGTTCACGGTTAGCACTAGTCCAGATTCAGTCCGTTCGTTCTTTTTATCCCCCACACACATCGCTGTCTCTCCACTGATCGCGCAATCCCCAAATTAGGTCTACTTTCAACGTTGAGGGTGTGTTATTTTATCAGCTGATTGGGTGCGCTAAACGAAAACGGTACAGAGGCTGGACTAGGTTAGCACATGTCCCAAATGACCCCGAATATCCACAGATCTTCAAAGAGGTCCCACTTTTAAAATTTTGAAATAATCACTCCTACAGCGATAGAGGTGCTACATAAATAGCCTTTGTTTCTCCTTTTCATAGAGTACTTCCACCTGTGTATCATGGGGTTCACTGCTTGTGCATAATGAATAATGATTACGTAACTTTCATGAGCACATATCCAGTATTTTGTCTCCATGTATTTCACAATTTGGTTTGCAATGACCTTTATCTGCTCATACTCAGACTGCAACTATGAACTGGCTTATTGTCAGACAATGTTGCAGTGAGTACTGGTGTGAAAGTCGCTCCCAGGTTCCACAGCGGACCACGCCCCCTTAACATTTAAAGGGAATGTCTAATACTTTAAGAACACTGTATACAATTCCTTATTACCTGTCTTGTTCTCCCTTTAAACATTATATGCACGAAGAAATTCGTTATTTACCTGTATATGCTGTCCTTTAAACATGGATGTTAAAGTGGGATTGTCACAATCACCAGAGGACGAAGATGAATCAGATTCTAAACGAATGAGAAAGTTAATGATTGATATAGCAGTTACTTTCGAAAGGTACAGGAGTGGAAGCACCATTTTCTTTGAGATCAATACATAACATTATTATTAAATTTAATCTGAAAGAAAATAAATGTAATTTGAGAAAATTTGTGACAATATATATTGTCTTTTCTTTAAAATAAAAGCATCATGGTATTTTGTGTACAACTTAACCTACCTTGGTAGTTAACATTTATTTTGTACATTTTTACTTCATTAGTACCTGTATATCTTTATAACAAGATCACACAGACTTTCAAAAAGCAACCTCAAGCAATTTCAATAGCCTTGTCCATCACCTTTTGATGTAAAAACAAATACAATTTACAAAAACGTATTGTGTTATCGGAACACTATTTAATTGGGATATGGAATAGGCTGTGGAAATCGGTCTTGAGTATAGTTTTTGACAGTCATTTTGATCGTGCTTTATATCTCGTTGGCCAGTCGGTAAATTGTCTGCCTGTCGAAGCGAAGACTGTGGGTGTATAACGCGCCCCTCCCCTGTTTCCTACACGCAAGCTGTGTTACAGTGAAAAAAAAAACACTCCGTCCCTCGGATAGGATGTTGAATGAAGGCCAGAGTAGAAGATGATAACCCAATGAACTATTCGTATAGGTGTAGGGGGAAACTCCGGAGTAGAGGTCGATCCACCTGCACAACCCCCAATTAATTATACCGGGAGGAGAGGCCAAATGATTACAGTGATTCAGTTCGCTATTCCCCTCCCAGGCACATGCGACGCCAAATACTTAATAAAGTAAAACAAATCTATGCGCTGATATCACCTCAAGTTTCCAAGTTGGGAAGTCTTTTTTAAAGGATAAAAATAAATCTCACAATATTTTAGTATCATTCACCAGATCTCTTTGTAATTTATCAATAATCAAGATTGATATGCTAATTTGTTTCACCAGTGTGTTTCTATTCCCAATGCCCTGTCTAATACGAAAGATGTAAGTTGTGGTGTCCCACAAGGATCTATTTTGGGCCCGCTTCTTTTTCTTATTTATATCAGCGATTTCTGTAGGTCTTCGAAGGATTTCATCTTTTATTCTTTTTGCAGACGACTCAAATCTTTTCTTTTCCCATAAGGACCCACATTTTTGCTTGCCACCACAACCAGGAATTAAAAGTTGTTTCAGAATGGATCAAAGCCAATAAATTATCTCTCAATCTGCAAAAGACGAACTACATTTTTTTATTAACATAATAAATGAACTACCAGGCAACATTGTGTTCTATTGTTCTATTACTCAAAGAGTTTTAAATACTAAATTTCTTGGAATAACTATTAATAAATATTAATGGAAGGAACACGTAAATAATATTTGTAAAGTTATTTCAAGAAATATTGGCATTATAAACAAGGTAAAAATTATTAGGGTTAGGGTTAGGATTAGGATGGGGTCAATTAAGAGATTTGTCACCTGTAGAAATTAGCTATTAAGTTTTTGTTAAATATTGGCCGTGTAGCAATTATCGCCAGGTCGGTGACTTGACAATTACTCATGCGACAATTATCCCCCGGGCTTTCTTTCATCAAAGAAAATATAGGATTCATTTAGTATATTTTCTTTGCTTAAATGTTAACTTAATGGTAAAGCGATGAGACTGATCAGTGCTTGGTCACCTGTTGAAGTTAAGAATTCACCTCGACAGTGTGGAATAAAGGTCATGAATTGCGCCAGATTGGTGACCCGACATTTGCTCCTGCGGCATTATTAGGCCTACTCCGGGCTTTATTTCGTCAAAAACATATGGTACATGTTGTCATCTTCGATTTTAGGTAAGGTCTATAAAAAGGATTACGATTACGCTGAGGATAATAAGTGCTTGATCAACTGTTGAAGTTAGGCATTTAGCGAGTGTAGAATGTTCGCCATGGAGCAACAATTTTTCGCCAGATCGATTACCCACAATTTTGCTCCAGCGACATTTTCCCTCGGCTTTATTCAAGAAAGGTATTGGGTTAGGCTAAGGGTTATTATCGGGGTTTATGTTAGGTTTATGGTAATGGTTAGTATTAAGATGAGATTAAGTTTGACGGCGGAGCAATTGCATCAGATCGTCGTTTACCACCGATAAATTCAATATTTCTTACCTCTTGGAGGAGCAGATCCAGCTTGGGCTTCTAATAAGCCGTGAATGATAAAGATGGTCATGATTGTCTTCCACTTTGAATCCATTGCAATCCTGTTTCTTGAGAATGGAACAACAGTTTTGAAACCAATCCTGTGATGATGTAGTTTTCTCTATTTATTATCCATAAACTACTACTTCAGTTAAACCGTAGGCCTACTCTGTGTCTAAAATCATGTTCAAAAGAAAGGAAAATGTAATAGACTTCAGACTAATTTTATTTGTGAAACCAGATTTTGAAGCAAAGCATAAACCTAACATCGGGTTTTAGTCTCAGTAGAAGGCAGTCCTATGTCTCTACCAAACGAAATAAATTCTACGATATGATAAACATCCACATTTTAACGCGGCTATAATAAATCTTCTGTTGTTCCTATTGGCCGAACTAAAGTCATTATCTATCATTATTATTCAAAATCGATGTTTTATAAATTGCTCTTTTTCTCTCCTCCCCCTCCCCCTCCCCCTCTCTCTCTCTCTCTTTCTCTCTCTCTCTCTCTCTCTCTCTCCCTCTCTCTCTCTCAATCTCTCTTTTTATCCATTCTGGTCTCATTCTCTTTAATCATGACTCTTTGCTAGTTTGATCTCTCCCCCCTCTCTCTATTTTTCTCTCCCCCTCTCCCTCCCTCTTTCTCTCTGTCCATTTTTTCTCACTGTATTCTCTATACCAATGTATTTCGAGGTCTAACAAACTTCTATTGATTTTCATTTTCAATACACTTGTACACAAAATGAGAACACCGCATTCCGACTAGATTAATTTCTCTCTAGTTGTGACAAATGCTTATTTGTGATAAATGATATCCTATTAATTGGACGCGCATAATTATGTTAAAGTAATTTTCTGATCGCTCAACCCCAATACCCAAATAAATATTTATGAAATGAAATTACAGGCGAATCATCGCACCATCACCTTTTGGTAACAATGTGCTTCAAGAAGCATGCAATTATGATCAAAATATCGAAAGGAAGTGAGGAGTCAGTACATTAACGTTGTTGCCGATAAAGCTTGAATAATTTTTCTTACTTCTTTTCACGAAATGAATTTGACAATAGGAGTTATTCGACGGTATTTACCAGAACAGTATAGTGTCAAAGCACTTTAACAATGTCTAGAAACATCCAAATAAAAATGGTTCGGATCGATTCTATTTGATTCGTCAAAAATAAATGCATTGACAACATAAAATATATAATGAAGGAAATAAACATCTTGACAGGATAGAAAGTAAAAGCTGGTAATAAACTTAGTTGGTTTCAAGTATTTATCTTGTTAAAGAGAATGGGTTCTGGTGAAGGTGAACAATACTTTGTGGTCGTTGTTAATCTCATATCATAGTAGAAAATCTCCTTTAAAAGGGACTGTCCATTAATGCCCTAACATTCAAATTTTGACGAGAAAGAGCTGAAGAGTTTGAACCAAGCTTTCATGACACATGTATGTATAGTCCCTTTTACCGTTGGTGGAGTACATGTGATTTGCAGAGGGGCTAAAGTCAATTTATTACCATTCTATCACCCCAAACTTCAAAATATTTTATACTTTTGTTCTCATTCACTTCATTAGGAACCTTTTCCAAATTGCCTCTAGACAATTTCTTTCACAAAGTAATCACATGACCAGAACTTAATTTTATCTTTAACTTTAAACTTGAAGTATTAATTAAGATTTTGTTCACGTTGCGTTGTGTGAGAGGACTTATCAATATGGATATCAATCGCAACTTTGTACATAAAACTTGCGATTGATTAGAAGACCAGCGATTAATTTGGATCAATCGCAACTCTTTAAAAGACTGAAAAAGTATCATATTTCAGTTTCCGTAACATCTCTCTCTATTTTTAGGCTATTGACCGGGTCTATTACTTACTTGTCTGTCTTATTCATTCAAAGAGGTGGGATGAACTATTTTCCTTTTGGGGAACTTTCTGGGTATATGGCGGACGTGTCCAGGCACACACATTCCCCTATGCATCGACGCCCATGCTCCCTGATATCTTCGCTGTACACTCTAAGAAAAAAGGGTGCAAAATAAGAGTTTGCACCCTTTACATAAAAATGAACCCTATTGAAGGAAAAGGGGTTCAAAAAAGGGTGCAATATAAGATTTTGCACCCTTCCCACAAAATTGAACCCTATCGATCAAAAAAGGGTGCAAAAAAAAGTTTGCATATTGCATGCATATTCATGATTACTTTCCACGTGTTCACATGAAATACATTTATCATGATTTGTTAAGCAAATTATGACAATGCACATCAATTTTGTGATTTGTATTTTCCTTTGGCAATCATTAACCAATAGATCATTTTGTCTGATCATGTTACAATTACATTAACGTTTTAGCAATAGATATATTGATTATATGATTACTAACCAAGAAACATCAGGCATGTTTAATATGTATTTGTGTACGAGCAAATTTACCAGTATTCCTCGATGATGGGTGCAGGATTGCACCATTTAAAGGGTGTAGGATTGAACCCCTAAAGGTGCTGCTATTGCATCGGTTTGCACCCTTAATGGAGCAGGATTGAACCATTAAGGGTACTTACATGTCTACTAAAAGGTGCAATCTGGCACCCTCTTAAAGGGTGCAGGATTGAACCCATAAAGGTGCTGCTAGTGTTGCATCGGTTTGCACCCCTAAAGGTGCAGGAATGAACCATAGGGGTACTATTTCCCCTAAAAGGTTCAATCTGGCACCCTTTAAAAGGGTGCATGATTGCACCTTTAAAAAGGGTGCAGGATTTAACCCCTAAAGCTGCTGCTATTGTTGCATTGGTTTGCAACCCTTAAGGTGCATACTTGCACCATTTTTTCTTAGCGTGTACATTCTGTCATGTTGACAAAACATACCTTTTATTCTCCAGTTATTTCCATCTTTCTCTACCTCCTCCCCCCTCTCTCTCTCTCTCTCTCTCTCTATATATATATATAATTCCAATATATTATTCATCTCTCCGCCACGTTGATGGCTAATATAAATGGAGCAAGGTTTATGAATATTTATTCCATTTAGTTCGCATCGACTTTCACAAAAATGAGAATGGGTTATCATTTGGTAAGCTTTTTAATAATCTTTTCAACAGGGGGGAAAACACATATCAATAGTTTCATCAAAATACTAGCTGGGTCCACAAAAGTGTCATGGCAATATGGCCTTCTCCAATACAAAATAAATAATTGCAATTGTCATGATTGCTGATTATTTGGAGACTTGGAATGTTTAGTGTCATACGGATATTGGTGTCTTTCGTGATTAAAACATTTGTATTATTGTTATAATATTTATCACAAAGGGGACTTTTTCATTTACAGTAAGCAATCTTTAAAAGGATTGATATAATAGAATTTTATCTGTATGATCAGTTCACGGTGGCCCAAGCTTAAAAATAAAACCAAAAAAAAAGGAAAAAATAGAAAGGGGTTGGGGATATTAGGGGCGGATTCGTAGAGAAGGAAGGGGACACAGTTATACTATCTGTGGTAAAATTGGAACGCTTTTTGTCTTCTTGTTGAAAACAAATGGAAAAATTTGACGTTTGAAATGTGAAATGTATCATTCTCACATTTCTTTTTGGTGGGGGAGGGTGTGTTCAGTTTTAGATTTAAAGTTTGACACCCTCTCCCCTCTCTCTCTCTTGAGAAACCAAACAAGTGTAGTTTTATCAGCTCTTCCAAACTGTGTCGGGATTGAGCGGGGGCAATTCACATGAATCGGGACAAACAGTATGGTTGTGGTATTCTCTTTCCCCCTCTCCACATGCTCCAACTGTTTATTATACTTCATATTAGAGCATGATATTGGCATCTGTTTTCACCCTTTCTTCCTAACTCCATCTCTCTCTCTCTCTCTCTCTCTTTCATCTCACAGCATTGTATCAACATTTCTCACTATCAAATAATTCTCTTTTGCTCTCTCTCTCTCTATCTCTGTCACTGTTCTCGCACGTTCTGTTTCCAGACTTGTTGCACCATACTGCTCTAATATCTCATATAAAAAGCAAAATACCGACATGTTTCCTTTTCAGCACAAGAGGGCAACACATACCCAACAAACAAACGGTAACCTTATGAATTAACAGTAAAAAAATGTAATTGCCAATGCAAAATTTGATCCATTAAATACGTTTATGGTTAAGCGAGACGCCAAATATTAAAATGGGGGGGGGGGGGGGTTAATGGGTAGAGTAGGAGAGGTTACCAAATGCAGTCAGTGTGTGGTTGCCCCTGTTTGTGCCAGTCTAGTCGCGTGGGTAGCTTCACGAAACCAAATCTCCCAAGCTCCGCCATGTTTGAAGTTTGAACAACTGAACTCTTACACTAGGTAGTGTTAGATTTCAGTGATTATAACACGATTTGAAAGCGCCCGGAGCCTCATGAATTATTCATTTTATGTTCGATGCTTCCTACATTCGTATATGCTCTTCACGCAACAGTAACTAACAAAATACAACGCGGATGAGCATCGAACATGCACATTGGGAAAGGTCATCTCCGCTTAATTTTTTCATGAGTGTTAAAGGGATCCGGTAACTTTGTCTCAGATTCTGAAACAAAATTCTGGATTTAGCTCATGATGCAATGATAATTGTAAACCTTTAGGTCAGTCAGGAACCCCATGACTTTTACAAGCCGATCGCCTGTCTGATTATCAAGATATTTATGATTGGAATTACAAATTTTGAAAACCGTTCGCCTGACGGTTTTCATAACACTACAGTCTATTGGGGAAAACGAGTATGGTAAAACCGGTCACTCAAAGGTTTTTACTTTTTTTAGGCACTTCTTGATCATTTTGAAACGCAATTTTTTTAGGGCTTCAATATTTCACCATATCACAGACACTGATAACACGTAGGGCCGTGTATCTCAGATTTAACATTGTTAAACGATCCCTTTAATGGCCAATGACGACGCACCAGTATTGGCAAATCAGTGTCCTCTAAGTATTTTATTATAATGAGGACCCGGTATGATTTTCACTGATTATTGAATACAGCTTCATACTGCTGGAGAGAAGAAAAAAAACCGAGTCAAACATAATTATTCAAGCTTTTAAATTGTATGAATAGGTTCACGAAAGTGACCTGGCAATACTGCCTTCTCAAATAAAAAAAATGATTACAGTTGTCACGATTGCTGATTATTGGCGTCTTTTGTGTTTGATAGATTTTTATTATCTTTCCTGCCATAAGAATCACAAATGGATCTTGTTCATTAGCAATAAGTAATCTTTAAAAGGATTGATGTACATGTTATTAAATTGTATGTGTATAATCAGTCCATGATGGCCCAAGCTTAAAAGGAAAACAAAGAAAAGAAAAAGGAAAATGTAGAAAGGGGGTTGGAGATATTAGGGGTGGAATTGTAAAGATAGGGGGGGGGGGGAGAAATACCATTACATTTTCTTCCTAACATTTTTGTGTGTGGGGGAGGAGGGTGCTCAGCTAATTTTAGATGTAACTTGACACCCCCATCCCCTTTCTCTTTTGAGAACCCCACCATGTGTATATTTATCAGCAGTTCCAAACCCTGTCAGTTGGGGAAAGCAGGGGTGGGACAGGGAATATGATGGTGGTATTACCCCCCCCCTCCCCCCATCCCCCACATGCTTCAACTGTTTTTAATAGTATTAAAAACAGTTAAATTATAAATTTGAACATGATATTGGCAACTGCTTTCACTCTTTCTCCCTCTCTCTCACTATATCACAGCATTACATATTTCTCATTTTCATGACATCAAAATTTCTCACCATTGTTCTCTTTTATTATCTTTCCTTTTCTCATTTGCTTTCTCTCTCTCTCTCACTCTGTCTCTCTCTCTCATACACACTAAGTCACAGCATTATGTATTTCTGATTTTCATAACATCAACATCTCTTACCATTAAGTACTTCTCTTTTATTTTCTTATCCTTTTTTCTCTTTTTGTTTCTCTCTCTCTATCTCTTTCTCTCTTTCTCTCTTTTCTCTCACGTTCTGTTTTAAGACTTCTTCCACGTAAGATTTACCCAACCCCACCGTATGCACATTTACAATACAATATGTTAAAATATATGAAGAGAATATTGATATAAGATAATACAAATTATGTTCATTTTATTTATTTTCCTTAGAACATAAAAATATTGTAATTCACCAAGTTTACAGATTATACAATTTAAAGTCGGATATTAGGCTTAAATAGTTTTATTTACTCCTTGAAATTATTACAACTTCCATCTTATGCATTTTGCCACATAAGATTTTTTCCCAATATTTTTAAACAAAGCATATAGGCTACTTCTGAGCCCTATTTCCTTCTTTCCAGGGAATTTATTATATCATGATTGGCACCGTATTACAAAACAAATTATACAAATAAGATACTTTTTGTGTTTTTAATTTACCCATGACTCAAAATCATTTTTTTTTTCTCCAGTCAAACAATGAACATCTGATGTACAAATAATCCGCAAGAATGATGGTTGCTTTTTGGTCCACATTTTATTTTTAGTAATGCCTACATGCAGTTTATATGGAATTAACATTTAGCCGCTATGGGACGGATATTCACCGAGGAAAGGATAGGAGGAAAGATTGGGTTTAAAGGAGAAAAGGGGATCAAATAAGGGGCAAAGGGGTTAATGGTAGAATGATAGAATGAAGAAAGAAATAAGATTTCTTTAAAAAAAAAAGAATACGAAGATATACACAAAAGAAGAGATTAACGTAGTATTAAAACATGGAACAGCATAATGAAAGAAAAATAAAAGTTTGGAACAAAGAATAACACAAGGAAAGATAGGAGAAAGAAATGAAAGCAGAGGGGATAGGACTTGCAATGAAAACCATTATAAAAGATAGAAAATAACTTAAAACTCAATTATGGGCTTTGAATATGTGTTCATCACTGACAGTTATGGGCCTAGGTTTAAGCAATTCTTTCAACTTAATTATGTACACAGATCTGATGAGCCATCAAAAAGGATTTGAATTTACAACAAAATTAATTCAATTCTAGTGAAACACTGTGCAAAAGTAGGAAAATCTACTAACAAGATATTGCAAACAAACAAAATTCTGATGAACACACAATTCTAATGAAGTGATCTAAGTCGCGCCAGCACCAGGCTTATATCAAGTCGCTGCGCCTTCCTGATTACATAATATAAATGAACCAGTTAGCCAATGATCTAGTCATATAAAGCATTATAAAACATCAAATTCTTATTGCCTCCAATTTTTACGACCGGGGAAATACTCTGTAGTCTGCCGATATCTGAGAACAAAGATGTGGTCTTGTATAGCTATGACCCAGTCCTATGGAATCTGATTCGGTTCAGATAAATCTGAGGCCCCTTTTCAAACATTTATCACTTAAGTTTACCCATTGTTCAAATTTTATCTTGAAAATCAAAGCTATATATAGTACCCCAACAGTAAAGGCATGACGATTGAGAACATCAACAACCAATCTTCAGTATTTTCGTTGCGTTTGTGGGGTGGGTGTGCGTGGACGCGTTTGTTTAAACCTTATCAGATTAAAACCGTTATGTTGAAATTTATAAAAATGTAGGCCTTAGTTCAAAAGATGATTCAGAAACCAAATAATTAATAAGTCATGTCAAACCTTTTCGTGTTAATTGTCTCTTCATTATTTATAAATATAAAAGTGTAATTTTCATTTATAACGCTCCATTACATAATGGCAATAGTCTGACCCAAAAAGGGTGTGTTTTAAATCAATTGACCTTTAACAATGTAATGGATATAGAATTCACACAATCAAATACAGTCCTCTCAACATGACTAAACAATTATTTGAATATGTTCGAGATTGTAACAGTATTTGTCTGGTTAAACGGATATTGATCATTTATCATACAAAAGTAAATTTTATATGCACATGAACAACACAACTACAAGTTGGTGCCACTTTTCTTCTAAGTTTCGTTATACACATGAAAAGAAAAGAAGTAAATCAACATCTTGATCGATAAATCTCTGTGATACTCATATTCTCAATTGGTATAATAAGTGAATGATATATGAAGAGAAAAAAGGTGAATCTCTATGTACGTCAATCACGTGTTTTCGCAAACCATTATCAATATCATGATGGTTTATACCTTCAAGACAAACTTCGACTCAAAGCCTATTGCTTCTCATAATATTTAAATTCATCGTCTTTAAGAAAGTCGTCTCCGTCGACACCGGTGCCGCCTACCACCTGGTTGTTAAGCTCACACACACCGTTGCCGATGTTAAATGATAAGCAGTCATCTCGCTTGTTACACTCGGCACCGCATTTAACCAATGACAAGCCATGTTTGGCTTTGATCACGTGATTTCGAAGGCGCCGTCTCTCGATCCGTCTGAAGAGGGAGGTCTTCTGGTGGACTATGTCTGCTTGTGATGGTATTGTGGGCAATGCCTGGTGAATTGTGGTAAAATCTGTGGAGAATAACCGAAATAAATATATGATGTAATGTTAAAACACGATCGCAAAGGCTTTCAAAGAATAAACCGCAATTGTTTTCAATAGCCTTAGTCATCACCTTTTAAAACATGCGAGCATTGCAGCGACGTATTACATAATCCAAACATGTTTTCTTTGGGATATATGCAATAGTGTATCTTAGTTGCCTTTGGAATTTCATTGTCATTTCTTGGAAGTCTTTGTGAACGTGCACTCCAAATCACCGGGTCATCGCGTCGGGTCGGTGTCGCGTAACCCGACCTTTTGTGAAAACCTGCCCCTTGATTCACGAAATGTCGGGGTAAGGCTTTAGAAATAAACCATCTCATCTACAAATAGTCCGGTCCAATTTACCCGACACTTTGTGAAAACATACTCTTTATTCACGAAATATCGGGGGTAATGTTTGAGAAATCAACCCCCTCATCTACAAATGGTCCGGTCCAATTTACCCGGCACTTTGTGATGACCCTACGACAAATCTACAAAAGGTAGTGTGATCTTCCGCTTGTGTTTCACAAAGGGTCGTGTAACACGAACACCCGACCCGACGCGATGACCCGACGATTCGAAGTAGGCTCTGTCCTAGTGGGTGGGTAGGGGTTAATCTAATTTGAAGTAAGCCCTACGACATTACATTGACAAACAATTGACATAAAAATATAAATAAAATTACTCCATACATGACTAATTTTGAAAGGCTAAGTTGAAATTTCAAACTAAGCCTGTCAGATAGTCTCAAATTTATTCTGAAAGATCTTTAATATCACATGTGTTCATTGTTTTATTCATTTTTTTTCCCTAAAGTATACAAAATCTTGACTCAACATTTGTGGATAAGGATAAAATACAAAATGGCGAAACTTTCCGAAGCAGAAACGCTATGTCGGCTAACTTTCCACTGTCCTAAATGCATACATGTAAATTTTACATTTCCTAACCTGCATTGCCAGTGTCGTGAGCATGGGGTCAGGCAATCCTCACAAAATATCTGAGCATGATCGAGACTAGGGTTGAAAGTGGAAAAGCTCCCATGCCCTCTCGATCGCTCTGTTCTCTTGCAATAGAAGCCCCTCTTCGCCCCTCCCCCCCCCCCAATAAATAGAACGGCTTTCCCCGGTAACCACACTTTAATGGTTGTATTCTGTACAGGAATATTACTTCTAGCGTTAGCTAAACCATTACATTTTGATGAGAATGACAACGATGATGATGATGATGATGATAATGATAATAATCATATAATAGAGTATGATAATAGTAAAAATGATAATTGTAACAAACACAACATCAACACTAGACCTGCAATCGTGGCACAACGATATGCGTGCAATGACGGGCGATTTGGCACTAACGGTCGTCTATACTAACATAATTATAAACAGTATAATATGGTGTCTAAAATACGATTAACTCACAATGTTGTGTGTGAACATATATCATACTTGATATTATTCAAAAGGGCACTTTATTGCGGTCAGTTTGACACCATTGTCATCTGTGCGCAATGTACTGCACGCATTAAACGCGCTATTACGCTATCACCATTGGTCTCTCAGTTATGATCTTTAGATAATATTTTTTCCTTCAGTAATGAACTATCAAAAAACGTGAATTCTGTAGATCTGTGACCACGATTTTTACGTCCCTTCAGAGAAAAATGCCAGTAAATGGTGAAAGCAGACAGTGGCATGAATGGCCTGCCATAGTTAAGTCCACCTTAAAGTCAATCCTAGTCAATCCCAGGTAGTGCAAGTTGGGAGTTGATATGAATACATCCAGTTTGGCAACACATGCTTGTATCTTCATGATGTCCACAGTGGTTGTTTCTGAGACCAGCAAAGAAAAGGTGCTTCACCAAATACTCTGTGATTATAGATAGGAAAATATTAAATCAACAACATACCTGCTGATACTGTCTGAGAACAGCGGACTCCGGCATCTTCAAGGTGCACACAGTTATGGACGCCGAAACCAGCATTAGAACAATGACCAAGATTGGTTTCGGTTCCAGTACATGATACGTCATCCAGGAGGATATCCCCTGAACCTTGTCCGAATTCAGCCCTTCCTACCCCAGTTCCAGAATCGAATCCAAGACTTCGGCAGACAACTCCAGCATCGGTGTCATCCCACGAGTCATCACAGACAGTTCCCCAGGCTCCATTGTAATAAACCTCAACTCTGCCTTCGCTTTCATCGCTTCCATCAACCAGTCGTACTACATAAACTATCATGCGAAAGAGAGATAATAGTAATGATATGAACAAAAATGTTAACTAAAAATATAATAATTACGATGATGATGATGATGATGACAACAATGATAATATTAATAATAATAATAGCAATAATTATAATAATAAAATAGTCATAATAATAATAATAATAATAATGGTGATGATTATGATGATAATTATAATAATAATACTAGAAATACAATCGTGTCACAAGGTAACCCGACACATGCTCCGCGGACGATTACTCCGCCGACATTTACTCCGCAGAACGCGACAATTGCTCCGCGACATTTGCTCCGCGACATTTGCTCCGACGTCAAATGCTCCGCCGACAGTTGCTCCGCCGACAGTTGCTCCGCCGACAGTTGCTCCGCCGACAATTGCTCCGCCGACAGATGCTCCGCCGACAATTGCTCCGCCGACAATTGCTCCGCCGACAATTGCTCCGCAAATCGCGACAATTGCTCCGCCGACATTTGCTCCGCCGACATTTGCTCCGCCTGAAGCGACACTTGCTCCGCCGACATTTGCTCCGCCGACAATTGTTCCGCCGACAATTGCTCCGCCTGAAGCGACAATTGCTCCGCCGACATTTGCTCCGCCGACAATTGCTCCGCCTGAAGCGACAATTGCTCCGCCGACATTTGCTCCGCCGACAATTGCTCCGCCTGAAGCGACAATTGCTCCGGTGACATTTGCTCCGCCCAAAAAGTGTCCCATAAACTACAAATGCTACTAGTACTACGACAAATGCTTCGCCGACAATATTTTTTTTACACGGGTTATTTTCGTTTCTTTTTTTTCTTCTTCATTTTCTGAATGCATTTCATGAAATAATGTAGATGAAATGAATGAATGTTGATGAAGTGGGAGGAAAAAGGAGTTACCTAAAAGTCATTTCGAATATACTGAAATAACTTTCCATCTATCACTGTACGTCCCATATAATGTACACTAAACACTCATTACATGTCGTGGGAAGTTTTAAAAAAAAGTAGAGCAGCAAGCCACATTCCCCAATACGCGCATACTTCCTAGTTAATTTCAAACAGCTCGTCAATATGTAAGACCTGAAATAACCTCAATGCAAGCAAGCACATACATCTTACTACAATGTACTAGTTCATCATGAAAGTTCTAGAAAACAACAGGGGAGGGATCAAAATAAGCTTTGAAGGGCACTTATACGTAGAGAAGAGAACCCATTCAGACGGGAAAATTAGATGGTAGCCTTTCTGCTTATTCCCATTTATACAAATCATTCTGTTGCAGTTTGATGTTAGTTCTTCATAATAAGCCAATTGCTCTTCTTCCGGTGGCTCCGTGAGTCCCTTAAAGTCAGTGAAAACAAAGTACTCGAATGAGACGGGGTGTTTTACACACTAATATATATATATATATATATATATATATAATTATAGTAAAGCTACATACACTTAACTGAAGGAAATAAACCTATAGAAAACGGACTGGATATTATTGAAAATACTATTCTAAACAAGAATGTACTACATTACGTTACAATTTCACGAGAGAAATAGAACTCGAGAGGAGAAGTGATGAAATTGAAAAAAAGACTAATAGCATGAGAGGAAAGAAAAGAGCCAAGAAGACAAGAAAAGGGTGTAAAAAGGAAAAGGAGGAGCAAGAGAGAAAGAGAGAGAGATAGCCTTGAGCTTTGGATCAGCTAATGAGTAATACATGAAACAGATTTTGAGCGGAGTAATTATCTTTCGCCGGAGAACTTGCATAAGGAGCTATAACTTGATTTTCTCTTTTTAATCAAAAATGGGGAATAGCAAAAAACGGCTGAGCATTTATTGAACTAATTACCAGAGGAGCATTCATATCTTCCAAGAGGCCGCACTTTTGGATCGGAGAGCAATTTTATTGTTGGCGGAGCATTGTCTTTTAAGGGGTACTTTTGGGGAGGAGCAACAATTGTCGTAGTAGCCTTTGTATTTTACGGGGCAATTTTTGAGCGGAGCAAATGTCGGCGGAGCAATTGTCGGCGGAGCAATTATCGGCGGAGCAATTATCGGCGGAGCAAATGTCACCGGAGCAATTGTCGCTTCAGGCGGAGCAATTGTCGGCGGAGCAATTGTCGGCGGAGCAAATGTCGGCGGAGCAAATGTCGGCGGAGCAAATGTCGGCGGAGCATGTGTCATGGAAAAATGATCGCAATTTTAGAGCAAGTTGAAGTTATTTCGCAATTTTCTTGAAAATGGCGAATTTGGAGGGCAATTTTCTCAAATTTGGTCAGTGTTAGGTATATAAAAGGGGTACGGGATTGCCAAGACACAATAGAGATACGGCCACAGAAAGAAAGCCAAGTCCCAGAACTTTAGAGGGCGTTATTTATGTTTTGCAAAGCCATTAGAGCGAGAAATTTGGCATGGCTATGTGCAATTATGAGATAAGGATACTGTAAGATTTAAATACAAAACGGAATTTATATGAGAAAGTTATGGCAGTTTTAGATTTTTAGGGGTCAATTTTTCAAGAATTTGAGCGATTTTTGACGGAGTCGGTTTCAGATTTGAATTTTGAGTACGAAGATGGCATTTTGAAGGTCAGGTTATGCGTCGCAGATGAAAGAACATCTCTTAGACTATCTAAAGGAGTTTATTAGAAGTTTGCAAGATCTAGGATAGTGGAGATGGGAAGGAAGAAAGAAAAGCCTTGAAATGGACCAGAAACGGACAAAATGGCGCCTGGACGGATATGCAAGAGTGATTTCGAAAATCGAAGAATTTAGTAACCTTGATGAGATGTTAGAGACTATGCCTATGAAATTTGAAAGGAAAATGACATGAGGAAAGCACCTAACTAGGAATAACAAACACTACGTGCAAAACGAATGCGATTTCCTGACGATAAGGAAAAGGATAAGGAAAACCAGGAGAAGAATATTAATGGGGCAGAATGTGAACGAAAACAAGGCAATGACGAAGGTCGTCATTGCAAATATTAATAATGTGAACGAAAACAAGGGAATGACGATATTCGTCATTGCAATTAACAACACTCTGAGATGCTATGGATTAAACTAAATATGACCGCACTCGCTTGTATACGCGTAGTCATAACTGCCTCTCTCAATGTGCTATAATCCTCTTGCGTGCGTAATTCTCTGGTGCATGTGTGATCGGTCGGGAACGTCGCTATGACGAATGGACAAACAGTCCAGGAGAGTGTTTCACAAAGACTAAGATCGACTTTAAGTAAGACTTAACTATGGCAGGCCATTTATGCCACTGGTTGCTCTCACCATTGGTCTCTCAGTTATGATCTTTAGATAATATTTTTTCCTTCAGTAATGAACTATCAAAAAACGTGAATTCATATCAATTCCTTTCATAGCAAAAGCGCTCCTCACAATTTCTGTAAATTTGGCAGTTTAACGCTACGCGTACCGCCTTGACCGGACTGTGCGGTATCTGTGCAGTTCTGTGTGTAGAGAGGTCGGGCTGTATTCATTATTTCTTGGGGGTGCATAAATTGCTCTAATTATACGTACGCGTGTAATGCGCAAGTTTATTGTGACGGCACTAAACCCATCCCACTCATTGTTCCCCTATTTTCATAATGGTACTGACCCAATGAAATGTAGTGCATGCAGTGCGCTCGTACGCGCTGCGCTGCGTGTGTACAGTACTTATGCATGTTCAGTTATATGTGTATGCATAGCATTACGTACATGCATACAGGGCTAGCTGGCACAAAACCCTGGGTCGGGCTTCTAAAATGGGACATGAAGCATGATTTGACATGAAAATTGACGGAGCTAAAAATGAATCAATCAAAATGAAATTTATATGTATGAAAAGCTTACGTATCATATGTCATTGTCTGTGATTGAGGATTTACAAATTTGACGCAAAACGCGTTGCTGCAAAGTTAAAGATTGGTTTATTGAAAGGCAATCGAGCACAGTGCGACCGATCCATTGACATTGTGTATGAGAGAGTAATTTTTTTTAAATGGATTGTAAAGTTCAACGTCAAAGTGACGGAGGTTTTTTTTCAAGTAAGGGCATGGTTTTACATGGAATGTAAAGGAAATGTTTCCTTCTTCTCATATCTCGATTGAGGATATTATTCTCAATTTCGATTTTTAATGGTAAAGAAAAGTGTAAAAAGATGTCGAGAATTTTACCATATGTCATGTAATATAAAATGCGCGCGGGTCGGTTGATCTCCCAAAAGGAGCGCAAAGGAATTGATATGCTGTAGATCTGTGACCACGATTTTTACGTCCCTTCAGAGAAAAATGCCAGTAAATGGTGAGAGCAGACAGTGGTATGAATGGCCTGCCATAGTTAAGTCCACCTTAAAATCAATCCTAGTCTTTGTGAAACACCCCCCAGGTAGTGCAAGTTGGGAGTGGATATGAATACATCCAGTTTGGCATCACATGCTTGTATCTTCATGATGTCCACAGTGGTTGTTTCCGAGACCAGCAAAGAAAAGGTGCTTCACCAAATACTCTGTGAATAATAGATAGGAAAGTATTAAATCAACAACATACCTGCTGATACTGTCTGAGAACAGCGGACTCCGGCATCTTCAAGGTGCACACAGTTATGGACGCCGAAACCAGCATTAGAACAATGACCAAGATTGGTTTCGGTTCCAGTACATGATACGTCATCCAGGAGGATATCCCCTGAACCTTCTCCGAATTCAGCCCTTCCTACCCCAGTTCCAGAATCGAATCCAAGACTTCGGCAGACAACTCCAGCATCGGTGTCATCCCACGAGTCATCACAGACAGTTCCCCAGGCTCCATTGTTATAAACCTCAACTCTGCCTTCGCTTTCATCGCTTCCATCAACCAGTCGTACTACATAAACTATCATGCGAAAGAGAGATAATAGTAATGATATGAACAAAAATGTTAACTAAAAATATAATAATTACGATGATGATGATGATGACAACAATGATAATATTAATAATAATAATAGCAATAATTAAAATAATAAAATAGTCATAATAATAATAATAATGGTGATGATTATGATGATAATAATAATAATTCTAGAAATGCAATCGTGTCACAACGATGTGCGTGCAATGACGCCATGTTTATATGTTCAAGTATCTCAATCCAAAAAAGGGTACGGGATTGCCAAGACACAATAGAGATACGGCCACAGAAAGAAAGCCAAGTCCCAGAACTTTAGAGGGCGTTATTTATGTTTTGCAAAGCCATTGGTGCGTGAAATTAAGCATGGGTATGCGCAATTGTAAGATAAGATACGGTGAGATTTAAAAGCAAAACGAAATTTATATGAGATAGTTAGGGCAGTTTTAGATTTATAGGGGTCAATTTTTCAAGAATTTGAGAGATTTTTGACGGAGTCGGTTTTGGATTTGAATTTTGAGTACGAAGATGGCATTTTGAAGGTCAGATGAAAGAACATCTCTTAGACTATCTAAGGGAATTTGTTCGAAGTTTTTAGGATCTAGGATAGTGAAGATAGGAAGGAAGAAAGAAAGGCCTAAAAATGGACCAGAAACGGACAAAATGGCGCCTGGATGGTTATGCATGAGTGATTTCGAAAATCGAAAAAGTAGGTGACCTTGATGAGATGCTAGAGACTATGCCTATGAAATTTGAACGGAAATGGACATGAGAAAAGCACCTAACTAGGAATAACAAGCACTATGTGCAAAATGAATGCGATTTTCTGAGAAGTAGAAGAAGAATATTAATGGGGAACAACGTGAACGAAAACAAGGCAATGACGATATTCGTCATTGCAAAAAGTAATAATAATAATGAAAATAATTGATAATAATACAGTTTTAATAGTAGTTACATACTAATGTTTCTGATTTACCATCATAACTTAGTTGGTTTTTAGCAGATTTTTTCTTATCTATAATAATAAAAATAATGATAATGATAACAAGCATAAATTTTGTTTACCAAGAGAAGCCTAATCAGCTTCAGTGCTTTTCTTCCAGAGGACCCTGCAATTATAACTACCCTAACAATTGCCCATTCACAACTGGATTAGAAGTGGCGAATGTGGATAAATGTCTTGCCAAAGGACATTGGTGCGGGGCTGGGATTCGAAACCTAAACATTAGGATTGAGAGTCAAGTGAATATTTACCTGGCGTTGGAGTCGGATCTTCTGTAATCGTTTCAGGAGTGCCCTGTTATAAAACAGAAATATACAATTTTATTACGTCAGTATAATCATAATAGATTATGTCATAAATTAACCCTAATTCTTTTAATGTGATATGTATATTTTACGAAAACAAGGTATTTCAGGATTACATACATAACTTAGTAGAAGAATAGGAAACACTGCAGTAACCAAGCAATAAACAATAATTAATATGAGTATCGTTTTATCTTCGAACTTAGTGTTATAAAACTTATTTCTGTTTTGAATGATATGAAATTATTAAAATGAACGAATGGATGAAATAAGTGAATTAGCAAGTAAGTAAATGGATTGAATAACTTGCAAGATGGACGTCAATTTATGATGTTGTAAACAATTTTATCTAGAAAGCAAACTAGTTGGTCAATTCTTTAAATTACACCGAATTATATTCTTCCGAGCGAATGTTTGTATGTCAGATCATGGACCTAGAGCCATGGTCAGATGACCCCGTTATGGATAACTTACACTTGTTAACGTTGTCGGCACGGTTGTTTCACCTGCGACACCTGTGTTTGGAATAAGAATAGCTTTAAAAAGACGATCGATGATTTAAACAATTGGATTTATAGGGGGAAAAGATCGTCGGTGATCGTTATTCACCCACTCCTCAAATTAAAATCATCACCAACCCGCCAACAGTAGGAAAATTCAAACGGAGCTTAAAGACTTATCTGTTCTAAAACCTTATGCATTCATTGAAAAAGCTTTGTAACACTGATTCATAAATGGCATCTCAAGTACCAAGTGAAAAATGTGCCGTATAAATTGCAACTGTTATCTTTATAAGACATATATAGCACATAGACAGCAATTCCGAAACATAAATATGAAAACATAATATAAACCATCACTTATCTACCAATCCCATAAGAACAACTTGAATACATTTTGATATTGGTTTCCCAATCTCAGTTGATTATTATGCATTTAATTTTTCAGAAGGAACACCGTTTACAATTAATTTCTCTTCATAATAATCATATTAATTGATTTATAGGGTTCTGAACATCTCATGTCAAAGCTATTGGAGATATTATATTTCCATTCTTTCGCTATCATGCAGAATATTTTTCAGGAGGGGCGCTGGGACTGAGGATTCGTACATTTAGTCTACATGTGCCTCTCTTAGATTCATTATTATTATTTGTTTTTTAATCGGAGTGCAAGATTGTTGCAGGTGTCATGGAAAGATAAAAAGACAAATGTGTGGGTCCTGGAAAAGATTGGAACAGACATTGTTAGGAGATCTGAAGGTATTGAGAAGCAAATACTGCAAGGAGCAGTCGAAAGAAAACGGGGTAGAGGTCGTCCACCAATATCTTGGACTGATGATATTAAGAAAGTGTCTGGACAAGGAATGAAAGGTGCAACACAAATGACAGGTGAAAGAGTTGCATGGCGTGCTCTCGTGAAGGCCACAGCAGGGCTTTACAGCGCCACCTGAAGATGATGATGATGATGATGCAAGATTTTTTGTTTAGGGATAAGGGGAAAGGGAGTTGATTTCCCGCCATTTCTAGAACTGCAACTGCTTACATTCATAATCAGCGTAGACATAGGTGTACACTGCCGAGCACTCATGTGTGCTATATGTGCACTCGAAGCTACATGGATTGCTAGTCTCGCAATACGGAGCCCACTGTGCCGTCTTGTCACTGTTATCACACTGGCTATCCAGGGAGGGGTCATCAGCATCGCAAGAAGGAACCAACGTACAAATTCCTTTGGTGATGTTGATTGTTGATCCTGGGTCACACTCGATCGTGATCGATTGAGTTGGATAGCTGCCACACTCTGAAACTGTACACAATTATTAGTGAAAGAAAGTTTTAATTATAATAATAATAATAATTACATTTATAATAATAATAATAATAATACATAACATTTATTAGGCGCTTAATACTGATGTTTCTGAGCGCACAGTGTTCTGATTAAGAGAAGACTATAACCCGTAAAATTAAATTAGAAGAAAAAGCAAAAATACAAAAGGGCGCTTCATACAGACGTTTCTAAGCGCACAGGTGGTACTGTCTAACTTTTAATTATTCAACATGTTCAATGTAAAATGAAATATTACTAATACGATGCAATTCAACACAATTGAGTTGAATGAAATTAACTACTTGTGTGCGCCTCCAGTAAACTATAACTGATTAAATAGGTGGGTTTTGAGAAGGATTTTGAATGATTCAATGGATGGGGCATTTTGAATATGGGGTGGGAGTTTGTTCCATAGGGCGGGGGCAATCGATGAAAAGACACGGTCACCATAACGGTTTTTTTTTCGTGGGTCGTGAATTAATTGCATGGAGGAAGATAAACGGAGGGATCTGGCAGAAGAGGAGGATCAAAGGGAGACTAGGTCAAGAAGATATTTAGGGGCAAGGTTATGTGTTATTTTGTACGAAAGAAGTAGGATTTTGAAAGTAATGCGAGAATGGACCGGTAGCCAATAAATTGAGCGAAGAACAGGTGATATATGGTCATATTTCCTACTTAATGTGATCAATTTAGCTGCTGAATTTTTGATGCGCTGGAGAGGAGATATATGAGAAATTGGGAGGCCGGCAAGGAGGGAGTTGCAATAGTCCAGATGGGAGGAGACGAAGGCGTGGACAAGTCTTTCAGTGGAGGCTTTGTCAAGCAGTCGCCTGATCTTTCCATGCAGATTTGCAGACGTTTTTTATGTGCTTAGAAGAGTAAGGTGTTTGTCCAATGTAATGCCGAGGTCTCTAACATATTCAGAGGTCTTTAGTACACCCTCATCGGTTGTCAGAACTGGTAGAGGCACTGTGATCCTGAACTGTGAGGAATATTGGATCAGTTCTGACTTGTTTTTATTAAGACGGAGTCTGTTATTGGCTGACCAGACCTTGATGTCTAAAAGACAATCTTTTAGGGAATTAACAGCATCATCTTTACCACGAGGTGACATAGTTAAATAAATTTGAGTGTCATCTGCATACATAGCGTAGTTCACACCCTGATGACGAGTGATGGTTCTTGCGAGAGGACCAGTGTAAAGAAGAAACAGCAGAGGGCCGACGACGGAGCCTTGAGGAACTCCGCAACTAATAGCGAGTGGAGCTGAGCAGGTCCCGTTGATTATTACCTTCTGTGTACGGTCTTGTAGATATGACTTGATCCATTGGAGGGCAGTCCCTGAGATGGAGTAGTCATTTTCAAGACAATGTAGCAGCATGGTGTGGTCGAGCGTGTCAAACGCTGCGGAATAGTTCAAAAGAAGCAGAACGGCCTCATCACCCTTGTCAACAGCAAGGAGTAGATCGTGAGTACTTTCAACAATGCAGTTTCTGTTGAGTGGAGGTTGCGGTATGCGGACTGGTTTCCGGGGAGCAGATGGTGACCGTCCACGTAATACATGAGTTGGTTAGCCACGATTCTTTCCAAGATCTTGCTCACAAATGGCAAATTGGCAATTGGATGGTATACACATTTCCATCTTCAATTACAATACTTAGGATATAACATACATTTATTTTCTATCCGAATAATTTATTTTCTTTTAGATTAATACATTACTTTATTATCAATTTATTCTGAAAGAAAATAAATGTTTGATTTTTTTAAAATAACAATACAAGATTAACACTAGACTTCATTAAATCATTAACTTTGTTTGGTGTTCACCCCGTATAAAGTAATGTACAAGTTTAAGCTATTTATAATGTGGATTTGGTTAATTCCCATTGAAGTGAGCCTTAAACTCTCGAGGTGAAGTTTTATATATATATATGTATATCGGGTATTAATTCCATGTTTGGCATAAGGTGACGATAAATATTGAAACCGGGAATATATAGATTGTCTACGATTTGAAGTCGATTAGGCAATTATTCTAACTAGAACGTTTAAATGCACTAAAATTCCGATTGTTAATATACTTATCATAAGTTTAGAACCCAAATCGGGAAGATGATGCTTGTTTTAATAGATTTCCTGATCTATTACAATTGGTATTCATTCGGAAATCTGATGGCAGTTGGATCGTGTATCCTGCGCCGCATGCCCTTGGGGCTAAGTTAATGAGCCTTACTCCAGAAATCTCGAAATAAGGAGGAGGGGTTTCAATTTTGATATTTAACATTTTATATATATCCTGCACACATAAATGCTATTGATAAGTTTTCTACATACTTTTTTTCTTAACAATATTTGAATTAGGTTGTATTAACGTCTTTTGTCTAACTGTTTATATGTTCCCAGTTTTAGGGTGTATGTTCATTTCAGAACAAAAATATTAAATAACAAACAACTTCGGGGAAAGTCGTAAAAGAAAGAAGAAGGGGAAAATCAAATATTAATTTTATTTGGCCTTTGGGTTTCAATTTTGATATTTAACATTTTATATATATCCTGCACACATAAATGCTATTGATAAGTTTTCTACATACTTTTTTTCTTAACAATATTTGAATTAGGTTGTATTAACGTCTTTTGTCTAACTGTTTATATGTTCCCAGTTTTAGGGTGTATGTTCATTTCAGAACAAAAATATTAAATAACAAACAACTTCGGGGAAAGTCGTAAAAGAAAGAAGAAGGGGAAAATCAAATATTAATTTTATTTGGCCTTAGGTACTTTACGACAGGCCTAACTCATGGAATTGTACTCTAATGAATAGTTAAGGCATTGAGGTGGCTTTAAAGCAATCTAGCAGTTATAATGTTCTACCCCTATTTTGCATGATTTATCGAAATGTATTAAATCGATATTTCGTTAATGCCTCGTTCTTACTTACCTCGGGTTGCCGCAGCTCGCTTCTACAAAAGAATTGAAATAAAATCACGTGAGAAGGCTATCATTCTGAAAACCTCTTAGGTTATGTGATATGTAGTCTTAACGTACCCAAATGTTATAGGTTTGCGTCTTATTTTTGCACGAAAGAGCTATATGAACGAACAACTTTACTACGCGAGGGCTACTTTTTTGTTGTGGTTAAGTAAAAATTGACAACCGATCAGAAAGTTACCGCAGAACTATGAAACAAATATATGAAGACATTTACAAATGTGTAAACACAATCAATACTGATTCGTAGCATATTCCGTGTTTTGCCATAGGGATGTGAAATATGAGAAATTTCGGAACAAATTTGATAATTGTGTTTTTCTCGGACTGCCATGTAAGTTTTACAAAATGACATTACTATATGAGAGACGTTATTCAATTAATGCCCGTAAAACCATGGACCTTCTAAGAACCATGGTAAAAGTAACCCAGAGGTATTTCAGTTCGAGCGCACCCACACCCACCGCTTAAGAAAATACTTTAAAAATATTTCTTTCTAATCTCCAAAGCACGAGGACCTTTTGTCGACTAAATAGACCAGTTCACGGTTAGCACATGTCCCAAATGACCCCGAATATCCACAGATCTTCAAAACATGAAAAGGTCCCACTTTGTACATTTTTAAATAATCACTCCTACAGCGATAGAGGTTCTACATAAATAGCCTTTGTTTCTCCTTTTTAAAGAATACTTCAACCTGTTTATTATGGAGTGCACTGCTTGTGCATAATGAATAATGATAACATAACGTTCATGAACACGTATCCAGTATTTTGTCTCCATGTATTTCACAATTTGGTTTGCAATGACCTTTATCTGCTCATGCTCAAACTGCAACTATGAACTGGCTAAGACAATGTTGCAGAGTAAACTTCATATTTGGAGGGAATGGCTAATATTTTAAGAACACTGTATAGAATTCCTTATTACCTGCCTTTTTCTCCCTTTAAACATGGATGCAAGAATCAATTCGTTATTTACCTGTCTATTCTGTCCTTTAAACATGGATGTTAAAGTAGGATTATCACAATCTCTAGAGGACGAAGATGAATCAGATTCTAAACGAAAAAGAGAGATAGAACAGGTTTTAGATATAGCAGCTACTCTCGAAAGGTACAGGAGTGAAACACATTTTTTCTTTGAGATCTATACATTACATAATTATTGAATGTATTCCAAAAGAAAATGAATGTTATTTGAGAAAATTAGTAACAGAATAAGATTCAGACTATAATGTCTTTTCTTTAGAATAAAAGCATCATTATATTCTGTGTCCAAATTAAAGGCATCGTTTAACAATGTTAAATCTGAGATTTACAGCGTTATATAATTATGTTATCAGTGTCTGTGTTATGGTGTAATATTGAAGCCCTAAACAAATTGCGCTTCAAAATGATCAAGAAGTGCCTCAAAAACTAATAATCTTTGAGTGACCGGATTTAGCATATTCGTTTTCCCCAAACAGGAAAACCGTTAAGAAAACGCTAAAATTGGTTTCCATTTCCAATCATAAATATCTTGATAATTAGACAGGTGATCGGCTGGTACAAGTCATGGGGTTCCTGACTGACCTAAAGGTTTATAATTATTATTGCAGCACGAGCTAAATCCAGGATTTTGTTTCAGAAGCTGAGACAAAGTTACCGGATCCCTTTAACCTACCTTAGATCACATATCTTCTGTGCATTTTTTTAAACTTCATTTCGCCTGTATATCTTTATAACACGATCACAAAGACATTAAAAAAACAGCCTCAAGCACTTTCAATGGCCTATTCCATCACCTTTTGATTTGCACAAAAATAAATTACAAATTACAGAAACGTATTATGTTTAATATCAGAACGCTTTAAGTAGGATATGGAATTAGTCCGTGGGCCAGAGAGGGCTACCGTGCACCCCCCCCTATGATCCTACTTTTTGGGTGTCATTTTGTTCATTGGGATCCATAATATCAGAAAAAAAATGTTCCCTAGAAAAAAACTCATTTGGACACTGTTTTTTTGCTCCTTATTTGAAGATATGTAAAAATGTCAGTTTTTCGTGTTTTGCACACTTTCTTAGGGTTTGTGAATTATATGCTTACATTTTACCCTGTTTCTCAACAGATATAACTCTAATCTCCACCAAATTTATAAACAATCTTTGTAAACTATACAACAATAGGTAGACAAAATTATTTTAATTTATTTTATTGTCTTCAATTATTAATTACGTCATAAATTTGCATAAATTTTGATATGCAAATTTCTGTCTCAAAACCTGTCAAAATCACCTAAAAGTTGTATTTTGTCTGCTATTATCATGAAATAAGTTTTCAAACCCCCTCATTTGCTGTAAAATTATTCATTGATATGTTATCTGATGTTTGCTGCAAAAAAAATTCAGTCAACTCATGTAGACATTGTTTTTTTCCCATTATTTTGCATGTAAACATATCAGTTTTCCGTGTATTGTACATTTTCTTAGGGTTTGTGAATTATGTGCTTACACTTTGCCCTGTTTCTCAGCAGATATAAGTCTAACCTCCATCAAATTAATAAACCTTCTTTGTAAATCATACAGCAACAGGTAGACAAAATTATTTTAATTTATTTTATTGTCTTCAATTATTAATGACGTCATAAATTGGCATATATTTAATATGCTAATTTCTGTTTCAAAACCTGTCAAAATCACCTAAACGTTGTATTTTGTCTGCTATTATCATGAAATAAGTTTTCTAGCCCCCTAATTTGGTGTAATATTATTCATTGATATGTTATCTGATGTTTCCCGCAAAAAATTTAGTATCAGTCAACTCGTATGCGCACCCCCCCCCCCCCGCCCGCTTATTACAACTAGTACATTCTGTATATATAATGTACATTTAATCCAGGTTGGATAGCAACTCCTCTTGTACAGTCCACGAATCACCAAGTCCTGCCAGAGGTTTGACAAATTTGTTGCGTTGCTGCAACAGTTTGATTGGCTTGACTTTGCCGGTTCCTTTAAAGGCGCTTGTGGAGTCACAGCCTGAGAAGGCATGTAGTCCAAGGAGTGCTGGGCAAAATTAGTGACAACTTTGAGCCGCTGCTTCTTTCCCCTCCCTGTATGGAAGAGTAATGTAATGTCTGAAGTGAGATGAGCGTAATGAAGCAATATAAAAAAATATATCGCTGTTTGGGCTTTTGATCTGCACATGATCACAACCCTGCTCCTTTACCGTATTGGCAGTAAAGGATCACGCGTGAATATGTTTCTTCTTGGGTTGAGTTGAGAGATGGAATCTCAGAACACAGTGTCTCTCTCCCATTCTGAGAAGTGAGCAGTTGGGCTTCTCCTTCTTTGATGAATATCATCTTTTCCCATACAGCCTCTTAGCCATGTCGTGCTTACTCCAGACATCCAGAAGAACTTGAATAAGTTGTTTCTTATTCTCATCATTCGTTAGGAACTGCTTCCAGTCAGATGGTCTTTTGGTCTTGCCTACTTTATTCATCATCTTCTCTGCACACCCACGCCATGTCCGTTCACTTGACTTCCCAGAGTCTGGCTTGTACATGTTTGTGCTGAAGATGACATCGCATTTGGACAACACTCCATTGTGAATTTTGATGCAAATATCGTGGAAGTATGCAGGCATCTCTTTTAGGTAGTAGAGAACAGCATTACCATCTTCCACTACCAAGGAATTGCCAGTGGTTGAAGGTTGCGAGTTCTCTACATCCTTCCGGAGATAGTGTAGGCCCTGAACTGTATCTGTCTTAGCAAAGAAGTTGTTCCAATGTTCCAATTGAATTGAGAACAGGGATCAAAGAATTCCCGTAGATCAAGTTGGCTGCCTGAACTTTGTGCCTTTACCATCAGCTGGATAGCAATATCCCCTTGTTGCTTGTACTCTTTTACTTTTCGTTGGGATGTTTTAAGCTTGAATTTCTTTTTTGTCTCTGCCATGGTTTGAGCTTCAGTTTATTGATGGGGTCAGAGAACGATGTCTTTTTCTCTAATCGCTCTTTGATGAACATCTCTTTCTGGTCTTTCCCTGTGGTAATTGCATGCATGACATCTTCTCAACCTCAGCTGGAACGCGGGCACCGGAAGAAAAAACATACAATCCATTCTTGTCATCAACATCAACATGATTGAGGAAGCTTTTTTCATCATCTATGGCGTTTTTAAAAAAAATACACATCCCTCACTTTTCCTCATCTGAGTTGGTTGTTGATCTCTGCATGTGTTTATTTCCACGGTGAGCATCAAACGTCATATCTGCATAATGTTCGAGCCCACCTCTGATATACACTGTAGTTCTCAATTATGCCAGAGACACCGACACCACTACCGCCCCCACCGCAAGATTTGCCATGCTTCAGGATTATCTCCTCAATTGTCTTGTCGACAGCATGGAATGAGCGACCTGGCAACACTTATTGCACCTCTTTCGAGCAATGTCATGGCACCAGGATATGAACCTTTAATGTTTACCATAAATACATCAAGGTAGGTCAGATATCGGGAGTAATTGTGATCAGGTCAGGCATAAGGAACAGGCAGTGCAAGTACAATGGACAGTCATTTTCTTTCACAGACCTGATCAATGAAAGATCAATCTAAACGCAATCAACATACATGTACGACATCAAAAATTGTGCCGTCTTCCCAAGAGATCCTCTTCGAACATCAGCTTTGAAGCTCTCATATGACTCTATCAACGCCTTCAGATCTGTATTAGCCACAACCTCAGCAAGCCTCTCCTTTGTTGGTGATCGAATTAGCTCTTGGAAGATATTCTTTGATTCCTCAGCTATACCAACAAGTGCATCATTTTTTCCAGTCATTGACAGGAACTCATAAAAAGGGAGCCTTTCTAAGCACTCCACCATTGTCTTGTGACAATGCAGACTCCTGTCGCAGTTCTTTCCTGTTATGACGTCTTTCATAGACCCAGAAGAAATGAGACCAGCTTCCAAGAGGATATCTTCAAGTCCGGATCCTTCCATTTTCTTTCCAAGCATCTTGGAGTATGCACAAATCAAATGGAAAGTGCCAATCAACACAATGTGTTTCTTGTAATTTTATGGATGACTCCAAATGAGAGGATATGCCTTCATGCACACGCCCAAGTCAAATGTTGTTATGACATAGTCTTGGCCAACCTCGCGGCTTGCTTCTTCTGCAGCTCTCGGGCACTCTTGGAATGTATCGAATTCTGTTATGGTTATTTTATAACAGGATAGTAATCTATGGTCGTCACATTTGAAGGCACCTCCCATGTTACTGAGACAAATCCAGCCCAACCTGGAAGCTCTTGACCTGTCTCTCCACTACTTTTTCGGACAAGCATCCACGCAATATCATTTCTGGCACATTGTTTGAATGCTTTATATCGGTTGACATAGCAAGGTGGAAGAGGACCTTCATGCTCAATAGCCAAGGAACGTTCTTTGGTTCATGTACGTGCTTCTGAGGGTACTGTGCTATTTGAAGATTCAACTGTCTCATTGTTAGAAATCTCCTGCAGCATAAACTCATGGGCTGTGTGGACAGAGTCAGAACCACTTAAGCTTGAAATGTATTGGTTGAAATCGTCAACGTCTGAATGGAAGACTGATGGCTCCACGGGATGGCGGACTACCTGTCTAGATAGAATACCGAAGGTCTACTGTTGCGCTTGTGCTATGGCAGATTCAAGCTCAAGTGAAAATGAATAGCTTTCTGAAAGAACAAGGCGATTCATGAATGTGATCAATTGCTTGGACATTTTCCACTTTCGATTTGTGGCTGCCCTACATATATCTTGCCCAAGAGATATGACAAGTCTAGTCACTCTTTGTGATGGTCGAGATGGATTTCCACTCAACAAATGGTTCAGAAACTTCTCTAGCTCAGTGGAAATCTGGTCATCTATACAGGCAATGGCTTCTGCGGTTGAGGGCCAGGTATTTCATCATCTACAATTTAATCTACATGTGCTGGCAAATGCTTTTCTTGTGGGCTACTTCCATTGTTCTCTGTTTAGCTACTTCATCGTACTTGTCACTTCTCCATTAATCTGGTTCTTAGTTCGCCACATATTTCTTCCGACAGTTCTTGTGATATCTTGCTTCTGCAGCAAACAGATCAACTTCCATGATTCTCAAAAGTAGGTCTTCATCACCAACTCTCTTCGCAACATCTACAACATTTTGCCACCCACCAATATTTAACATTGGTGACTTTCTGATGTCCAAGAGCTTTTCACTTTGATTGATTTTGGGCCTTCCTTTTTACAAAAGATACAATCAGGATTGAAGATGACTTCATCAATTGACGATCTGGATTGACGGGATGTTGAAGGTTCTGTGGCATCAGATAAGATCTCTGGCAGTCGATTGAGATTCTTGGTAAAAAGTTGGTAGCACTCCCGATGATAACCGTGCACATCTGAAATGTCTTCAAGAATGAGGATGCATGCTTCTTCCATTGCTAATTGTGTCAAGTTAGTTGAAATTCGTGAAATTGTACGTTTGATCATTCAATTGTATAAACAACAAAACTATATTATAGCATATAATGGGATTAATGACCAACTGCTGAATAAGTTGGCTTTGTCTGACCCCCCCCCCCTCTTCAGGCTGATACTATAAAAGGAAACAATGATGTATGTGGTAATATACTATATTTTATTTAGTTTGAAGTTAATATGCTAGCCCCAATAGTAATTGAAATACTGCTTGTTGAGCTTTTGTTTTTTTAAACAGGAACTTTAATTGAATGTGCATTATATATACAGAATGTATTAATCGTAATATGCGGGGGGAGGGGGGGGGGGGAAACAAAATTGCGGGAAACATCAGATAACATATCAATGAATAATTTTACACCAAATTAGGGGGATAGAAAACTTATTTCATGATAATAGCAGACAAAATACAACTTTCAGGTGATTTTCGACAGGTTTTGAGACAGAAATTTGCATATCAAAATATATGCAAATTTATGACGTCATTAATAATTGAAGACAATAAAATAAATTAAAATAATTTTGTCTACCTGTTGCTGTATGATTTACAAAGAAGGTTTATTAATTTGATGGAGGTTACACTTATATCTGCTGAGAAACAGGGTAAAGTGTAAGCACATATTTCACAAACCCTAAGAAAATGTACAATACACGGAAAACTGATATGTTTACATGCAAATTAATGGGGAAAAAACAATGTCTACATGAGTTGACTGAATTTTTTTTGCAGCAAACATCAGATAACATATCAATGAATAATTTTACACCAAATTAGGAGGTTTGAAAACTTTTTTCATGATAATAGCAGACAAAATACATCTTTTAGGTGATTTTTGACAGGTTTTGAGACAGAAATTTGCATATCAAAATATATGCAAATTTATGACGTCATTAATAATTGAAGACAATAAAATAAAATAAAATAATTTTGTCTACCTATTTTCGTATAGTTTACAAAGATTTTTTATAAATTTGGTGGAGATTAGAGTTATATCTGCTGAGAAACAGGGTAAAATGTAAGCACATAATTCACAAACCCTAAGAAAGTGTGCAAAACATGAAAAACTTACATTTTTACATATCTTCAAATAAGGAGCAAAAAAACAGTGTCCAAATGAGTTTTTTTCTTGGGTACATCTTTTTTCTGATATTATAGATCCCAATGAACAAAATGACACCCAAAAAGTAGGATCATAGGGGGGGGGGTGCACGGTAGCCCCCTCTGGCCCACGGACTAAATTGGCTGTGGAAATTGGTCTTGAGTTGAGTTCTCGACAGCCATTTTGATTGTGCTCCATATCTTTTCATTTCAAAGCAAAACAAATAAGGATGCGAGTCAACTGTTGAATAAAAGAAATTAGCTAGTGAAGAACATTCGCCATGGAGCAACAATTTGTTGCCAGATCGATTACCCCCATTTGTGCTCCTGCAACAATTTGCTAGGGCTTTATTCAACAAAGGTTTTGGGTACGTTAATATTAGGTTTTAAGTTAGGTTTATGGTAAGTTCTTGGATTAGGATGAGGTTAAGTTTGACCTCGGAGCTATTGTCGTCAGATCGTTGTTTACCACCGATAAATTCAATATTTCTTACCTCTCGTAGGAGCAGATCCAGCTTGGGTTTCTAATAAGCCGTGAATAATGAAGATGATCATGATTGTCTTCCACTTTGAATCCATCGTAATGCTTTTCCTTGTGAATGGAACAACAGTTTTGAAACCAATCCTGTGATGCAATAGTTTTCTCCACCTACGATCCGTATACTACTACTACTTCAGTTAAACCGAAGGCCTACTCCGGGTATCAAATCATGTTTAAATAAAAGGAAATTTTATAGACTTCAGACTAATTTTCTTTGTTGAACCAGATTTTGATGAAAAGCGTAAACCTAATGTCGGGTTTAAATTTCAGTAGAATGCAGGCCTACGCGTCTACCAAACGAAATAAATGTTACGATATGATAAACATGCACATTTACACGGGGCTATATGAAATCTTCTGCTGTTCCCATTGGCCGAACTAAAGTCATTCTCTATCATTATCATTCATAATCGATGTTTCATTATATGCTCTTTTTCTCAGCTCCTCTCTCTCTCTCTCACTATTTCTCTCTCAATCTCTATATCTATCCATTTTGATCTCATTCTCTTTAACATGTCTCTTTGCTAGTTTAATCTCTCCCCCTCTATCTCTCCCTCTATTTCTGTCTCCCCTCTCCCTCCCCCTTTCGCCCTCTCCATTTTTTCTTTCTGTACTCTCTATACCAATTTATTTCATGGTCTAACAAATTTCTATTCATTTATTTTTCAATACACTTGTACAAAAAAATAGAAAACCACACTCCGACTAGATCAATTTCTCTCTAGTTGTGACAAATGCTTATTTGTGAAAAATGATAACGCACATAATTATGTTATAGTAATTTTCTGATGTCTCAACCCCAAAACCCAAATAAATATTCATGAAATGAAATGACAGGCGAATCGTGTTTATCAGACCATCACCTATTGGTAACAATGTACTTCTAGGAGCATACAATTAGGATCGAAATATCGAATGAGAGTGAGGAGTCAGTACATTAACGTTGTTGCCGATAAAGCTTGAATAATTTTTCTTACCTTTTTTCATGAAATGAATTTGACAATGTGATTTATTTTTGATAGATAAAGTTTACATCTTCTCAGAACTTTATTGACCAATATTGGTGACCCGTACGAGTATGAGTTTGTAATGATACTGGTCGGTCAGGTCAAAGACCAGGGTTCCCTGCATGGAGCTGGGATCTGAACCAGTATAAAATGCCTATCGATTCATATGACGGTATTTACCAGAACAGTAGCGTCAAAGCACTTTAACAATTTCTAGAAACATCCAAATCAAAACGGTTTGGATAGATTTGATTTCATTCGTCAAGAATAAATGTATCGACAACATGAAATATATAATGAAGGAAATAAACATTTTGACAGGATAGCAGGTAAAAGATTATAATAAACGTAGTTGCTTTCATGTGTTATCGTGTAAAAGAGAATAAATTCTGGTGAAGGTGAAAAATAATTTGTAGTCGTTGTCATTCTCTTATCATGGTAGAAAATCTCTTATAAAAGGGATTGTCCTTTAATGCACTAATAATAATTTTTTTTACACATATATGTATGGTTCCTTTTACCGTTTGTGCCTTCCATGTGATTTGCAGAACAGCTAAGTCAATTTACTACCATTTATTACCATTTCATCATTCCAAAATATCATTTACTTCATTAGGAACCTTTTCCAAATTACCTCTAAGCAATTTCTTCCACAAAGTAATCACATGACCAGAACCTAATTTTATCTTTAACTTTAAACTTGAAGTACTAATTAAGGTTTCTTCACGTTACGTTGGACTTATAAATATGGATATCAATCGCAACTTTGTACATAAGACTTGCGATTGATTAGAAGACCAGCGATTAATTTGGATCAATCGCAACTCTTTGAAAGATGGAAAAAGTATCATATTCAGTTTCCGTCACATCCTTCTCTATTGCTAGGCTATCGACCAGGTCTATTTACTTACTTGTCCGTCTTACTTGTCTGGAAACCACCATTCAATATATTAATTTAACCAAATAATCGCAACTTATGTGCGATCGCAACTATGTACATAAGAAATAGGGGACTTCAAAGTTGCGATTGATTTGGATCAACCGCAACTCTTTATAAGATAAAACTATCTTATTTCAGTTTCCGTAACATCTTTCTCTATTTCGAGGCTATTGCCCATTCAGAGGCGGTTGGGGTGAACTATTTTCCTTTGGGGGAATTTTTGGGGTATATGGCGGACGTGTCCAGGCACACACATTATATGCATTGACGCCAATGCTCCCTGATTTCCTCGCTGTACATTCTATCATGTTGACAAAAGATACATATTATTCTCCTTCTAATCCAGCCCTTTTCACCCCCACTCTCTCTCTCTCTCGCTCTCTCTTTCTCTTTCTCTCTAATTTCAATGTATTATTTATATCTCCACCACTTCGCCGATTAATATAAATGGAGCAAGGGCTATGAATATTTAGTCCATTTAGTTCGAATCGACTTTCACACAAATGGGAATGGGTTATCATTTGGTAAGCTTTATATTAATCTTGTCAACAGGGGGAAACATATATCAATAGTGTCATCAAAATACAAGCTGGGTCCACAAAAGTGACATGGCAATATGGCCTTCTCCAATAAAAATAAAAAATTGCAATTGTCATGATTGCTGATTATTTGAAGAGTTGGAATGGCTGGTGTCATACGGATATTGGTGTCTTTCGTGTTTAATACATTTGTATCATTATCATAATATTCATCACAAAGGGGACTTGTTCATTTACAGTAAGTTATCTTTAAAGGGATAGTTGAGTTCTGTTTTCAGACCGCAAATGCCTTCAAAGTGCATGGTTATTGCTCTTATTCTTATCTATGACATTTATAGTGCCCTTTTAGAACCTACATTTGCTATGAAGGTAATTTTAGACCCCAAAATGTGAAATACGATAATACCAATTCAGCTCCACTTTCCAAAAAACACGGTCACCGTTAATTAATTATTTAATTTAAAAAACAATACACGAGCCGGCTAATTGTGGGTAATATAAGCAACACGAAAATGCCAACAAAAAAGTCAACATCGGCATTGGCTGAAATACGCCGTAAAAGGCGTTATTTGGTTTTTCAACGGTTTTTTCAAATTTTTTAAAATATCTAATATTTGTGGTGGTACACAATTAGTATTAGAAATCGTTATATTTCAGCCGTCTCTGAACCGATTTTGATCAAACAAAGGTGAAGGAGAAACACAATTGTACTATATGTGAGTAAATTAGAACACTTTTTGTCTTGTTAAAAACAAATGGGAAAATTTGACGTTTGAAATTTGAAATTTCTCAATCTCACCTATTGTTTTGGTGGAGAGGGGGGGGGGGGATTGTTCAATTTTTTTCTCTTTCTCTCTCTAGGCTCTCTCTCTTATTATCTCACATCATTATATCAACATTTCTCACCATGAAATAGTACTCTCCTCTTAGTTCTTGCCCTTTCTCTTTCGCGCGCTCTCTCCCTCCCCCTCTCTGTCTCTGTCTCTCTATCTCTCTATCTCTGTTCTCTCACGTTCTGTTTCCAGATTTGTTGCACTATACTGCTCTAATATCTCATAATTTCTATTTTCTATTTTGTCAGCACAAGAGGGCAGCACATACCCAACAAACAATGCAAAATTTGATCCATTAAATACGTTCATGTTTTTAGCGAGTTTTAGCAGAGGGGGGGGGGGGGGGCAGATACCACCATTAAAACCTTAATAAAATCATTATTGCATCTTACTTTAACCACGGGGAAAATATTCTGTGGTAAGCTGATATCTGAGAACTCATTTATGTCATATTTTAGCTATACCCAGTCATACGGAATCTGATTCGGTTCAGATAAATCTGAGGCCCTATTTTCAAAAAACATTTGTTACTTAGGTTCACCCATTGTTTTAATTCATTTTGAAAAAGCAAACCTTTTTATAGTGCCCCGACAGTAAAGGCTTGAAAATTGAGGACATAATCATCCAGCCGTTAATATTTTCTTTGTGTTGTGTGTGGGGCGAGTGGGTGTATGGGTGTGTGTGGACGCGTTTGTGTAGGCCATTCCAGATTAACACCGTTATGTTGACATTTATTAAAATGTAGGCCTATGTTCAGACTATTACTAAAATGATTGCAATCACTAAGGTCGATTTGACAACTGATGCTCGTTATTTTCCCACTAAAAGCCATTTTCAAGCCTTTTCTTTTTTAGGGAAGTTCTTTCAAATGCCGTTGGAATTTAACCTTTTCATTTATTGACCTGCAATTTGGACATAGAGTCTTGAAAGCGCCCCTCTTTTCCTTTTTAACGTTCTTTTACATAATGGCAGTTAGTTTGACGAACAAAGAAGTAAATTGACCTTACACATCTAATGGATATAGAATTCACACAATCAAGTAAGGAATTATTTACATACAGTCATGAACTCTTGATCACAAAACAATTAGTTTTAATTTGTTTGCATTTGTAACATTATTTGTCTGGTTAAACTGATATTGATCATTTATCATACAAAAGTAAACGTTGTATACATATGAACAACACAACTACAAGTTGGTGCCACATTTATTCTTCTAAAGTTTAGTTATGCAAATTGAAATAAATAAATCAATATCTTGATCAACAAATCTCTGTGATTACTCATAATCTCAGCTTTCCCTTCCAATTGTTAGCCCCCCAAGACTATTTATCAATAATCTTCACACAAACAAACAAATCAAATATATGTGCATGTTGAAACAAATTCAAAATAATCTTTCTATACAAACAACAATTGTAGCAACTGCCACTTTACAGCAAAATGTCCTTCCATTTCAAATAGATATACCATATATTTTTAACCTTTATAATATTGTAAACATTTCTTTTTCAAGATATCAAAAAGCGGAACAATGCTTTTCAAGTTACAAATAAACATATGATGTTTAATGAATATAACAATGCAATTTAGAGCATCGTTTCTCTTAGCTTCAAAGCCAAAAATTATATTTTGTAAAGTGAACAAAATTCTAACTTGAGTTCTTTCATAAATACAGTTTGAGATTTCATTCCAGATATTTCTACTAATCTCATATTCATAACAGAAATGTACTTAATCTTTTATTTCTTTTTTAGAAAATGAAATTTTCATTTTATATAGTCGTTTTTCTATAAAACAAAATTTTAATCAAAATCGTATACTGAATGTGTTTCAAACTAATAACTGGTGTAAAACGAAATTTCATAACGTTATGATTTTGTATCAATACAGATAGTAAATTTTAGTTAAAATATCTTTCCCACTTTGAACTTACTACAGACAAACAATTTTTTTCCCAAAAAGAACTTTAATAGATGTATCTACATCCTTTTTTGTAATGAATATAGGAAGGAATAAAAGGCTCTTCCAAACTTGTTATACATGTTTTTATAATATTCATTATATCTGCACTTTATCGCTTGACAAACTGAATAACAAGACAAATAATTAATTTTCAAACTAAATTTCTCCTCACATTTCTTTCTCATGAGACAATAAGTTTCCATTACTATCCATCAAATCGTTAATAAATCTGTTACCCTTTTCATACCAGTATTTAAAAGGAATAGACCCATTGCCAATTTGTATTGAGCTATACATCTATAGAGATTCAGATAACCAATAAGTCTCACGTGCTTTAACTAACAATGACATGCCCTCAAAAACTTATTTCCAAAATGGTTTGCCAGTTACATGAGATATTTAAAAAAAAGAATTATCACCAAAACTGATCATAAATGTTTTTTTGGAAAAACGACTGCATTAAATGACCAACATTGGTACACATACATATTTAAAATATTTCTTCTGACCCATATTCATATTCATATTCATATTTATTTCATTTCCAATAGATGTAGTGCTTTACTAAAACAGTCTATGTAAAACATTTTTGAGCCACCTTTTTCATATGAACCAAAAACTTGTTTACTGCTTATTTTTATCAGTCTTATTCTTCCATATAAACTTTAACACATGTATTTTTATATTTTTCATTAATTAAACAGATGGATCCGGAATTGACAGAAACAAATGATTACATTGTATTAATAATACTGACTTAAAAATTGTTATTCTTCCTAAAACAGTAATATTTCGCTTGATTCAAGAAATCATTTGTCGTTTCACTTCATCAAATATTCTATCATAATTTTAATCTGACATGTTGGTAATATCAACATGAAAGTCTGTTCCGAGATATCTAAAATAATAAATCCAAGCAAACTCTACATTTGATCTTTCAAATTGTATTTATTATTATATTTTGAAGCTCCAATCCAAATTGCTTTTGTTTTTTTGTACATTTATCCTAAGTCCAGAGCAATTACCAAAATAATTCAAAATATTTATGGCATTCTGAAAAGTAGCAGTGGAGCCATCAAGCAATAAAACTGTATCATCTGCATCCTGAAGAATGTTGAATTCTTTCGAGATAACACAAATTCCTTTTAATTCATATGAATAACGAATTAACATACCTAAAATGTCAACACATATCAAAAACAAATATGGGGACAGAGAATCACCTTGGTGACAGTCCATATCTATAAGAAATCTAGAAGAAGTTTATTGCTTATTTACCATAACACTTGAGTATATGCATTTATATATAACACATTTATCCATCTCATAAAAGAATTACCAAATTAAAGAAAGAAAGTACCTAACACATGAGAAACACAAATGCCTTTTCGAAATCAATCAATCAAATCATACCGTTTTTAAAAAAAAATCTACGTAAACAATTATATAAAAAATAATTAATGTATTTTAACCAATAAAACGTCCAGCAAGGAGCCCTGTTTGATTTCGATAAATTATACCAGGTAATACCTGTATAAATTTATTATCAATACAACTACGTTCAACAAGGAAATGTCTTACTTTATCCCCTTTTGGTAACAAAGTATTGACCCCTAAATTTTGTGAGAAAGTTATTCTTCTACAATTATAAGCACAGTTCATATTACAAACTATGAAAATACCCAAGTTTGAAAGAAGAATTAAAAAATTCTACAGTAAAACCATCTTGACCAGGGGATATATTATTTTAATCTCAGTTGGTATAATAAGACTAAGATATGTAGATACGATATGTATGTGCTAAAGGGGGGAGGGCGGGAGGGGTGTTGGGTAAACAAAATAGAGCTCCAACCCCCCCCCCCCCCCACCGTAGTTGAGCCACAAAAAAGTGCTCAATATCCCCCCCCCCCTGCTTATTTGCCGGCCGGCTGAGTCGCCGCTAAACATTTTCTCCCGCATTCGGCCCCCTCCCTCGCCGCTGACTGGATCCGCCCCTGGTTTGTACATCCTTAAAGTGACTAGGTAACATTGTTGAAAGTTGATGAAAACATTGCTTAATTTTTGTATAAAATGTTATTTACTATATTCCTTCTACTGTACTAACCCTCTGACATGCACAAAATCCGGAAAAATTTCTCAAGTCAAAAAGATATCTATGGTTTTCTTTGAAGGCGTCGATGTATGACACCCTCTAACAGTGATTAACAGTAAATTCGCCCAACCATTTTTGAATTTTCCCAACCGTTTTTCCATGAAAAAAAGACATAAAACAGGCTTTAAAAAAATCTGTCGACACTTAAATGTCTGGAATGGATTGTAGAGTTATTTTATTGCTTTTAGACGATTTACATTTACCTAAAATGTAATTAAATTGTAATAATATAGTTGAGAGAATTAAGGAATCGATCAGATCAGTTTTTCCTAATTTGTACCATGAATTATGGTCCGTTAAAACTCAAATTTTCAGATTATCTTTAATTGTACATCTAGCATTGAAGTCACTACCTTAGTACCACTATCTCTCATCTGAACAATGTTACCAAGTCCCTTTAAGGTTAATCACCTGCTTTCGCAAACCATTAATCATGATGATTAATACGTTCACGAAAACATTCGACTCAAAGTCTATTGTTCCTCATAATAATTAAATCCCACGTCTTTAACAAAGTCGGCTCTGCTGAAACCGGTGCCGCCTACCACCTGGTTGTTGAGCTCACCCACACCGTTGCTGATGTTAAATGACACGCAGTCATCTCGCGTGTTACACTCGGCACCGCACATGACCAATGACAATCCTTGTTTGGTTTTGATCACGTGATTCTGAAGACGCCATCCTTGGTGGATCCGTTTGAAGAGGGCGGTCTTCTGTCGGACCACGTATGCTTGTAATTGTACGGAGAGGGGAAAAAAATCTGACTTGACCATATAGACCTTTATTGAATATAATTTTCCAATTACATTATAAGGCAACAAATTCATGCCTCGGCTAACTTTTCCATTTCCCCAAATACATGTATGTATTCTTCTGAAATAAAACTGCTCTCCCTGGTAACCATACTTTACCGGTTGCAATCTGTATATACAGGAATGGTATTTCTAGAGTTAGTTCACCCAGCGGCGTACGCAGGATTTTTTCAAGGGGGGGGTTGGTTTTAAAATATTTTGCTCCCGAAAATTTGAAAATCGCGCTGGCCGAAAAGTCGCTCAGTGGGGGGGGGGGGGGGGGGGTAAGCGGACACTTTTTTTTTTTTTTTGGAGGTCAAAAAAAATCGCAACGACTCAGCCAGCCGAAAAGTCGCTCAGTGGGGGGGGGGGGGGGGGGTAAGCGGACACATTTTTTTTTTTTTTTGGTCTCGAAATTTCATAATTTGACATTTTTGGTCGTTGGGGGGGGGGGGTTAGGTCACCTTATTTAGGTTAGCCGTGGGTATAATTTTTTTTTTTTTTTTTTTTTTTTTTTTTTTTTTAAATAATAAAAAAAAAAAAAAAAAAAAAAAAACCAAAGGGGGGGTTTTAGGTTTTTTAAGGGGGGTTTACATACATAAAAATACCAAAGGGGGGGGGGGGGGTTTGAACCCCCAAAACCCCCACCCCCTGCGTACGCCCCTGCGTGTTATCATCTTCGATTGAAGCTCAAGATTATGGTCAGGGTCAAAATTAAAAATGGGGTTAATTAGGTGATCGGTCAACTGTTGAAGTTAGGAATTCAGCTATTTTAGAATATTTGCCTTGGAACAATTATCGCCGGATCGGTGACCCGACATTTACTCCTGCGACAAATACCCGGGCCTTATTTCATTAAAACAATACAGGCTTCATCAAGTCATCTTCGATTTTAGGTTAGGTTTATAGTCAGGGTTAGGAAAACGATGAGGGTTATAAGTGCTTTGTCAACTGTTGAAGTAAAGCATTTAGTTATGTGTAAAAAATTCGCCATGGAGCAATATATTGTCGCCAGATCGATTACCCACAATTTCGCTCCTGTGACAATTTCCCTTGGCTTTATTCAACAAAGGTATTGGGTTAGGCTAAAGGGTTTATTATCGGGTTTTAGGTTAGGTTTATGGTAATGGTTAGTATTTGGATGAAATTAAGTTTGACTGCGGAGCAATGGTCATCAGATCTTCGTTTACCACCGATAAATTCAATATTTCTTACCTCTTGGAGGAGCAGATCCAGCTTGGGTTTCTAATAAGCCGTGAATGATAAAGATGGTCATGATTGTCTTCAACTTTGAATCCATTGCAATCCTCTTTCTTGTGAATGGAACAACAGTTTAAAAACCAATCCTGTGATGCAGTAGCTTTCTCTATTTACTATCCGTAAACTACTACTTCAGTTAAACCGTAGGCCTACTCTGGGTCTAAAATCATGTTTAACAGAAAGAAAAATTTGATAGACTTCAGACTAATTTTATTTGTGAAACCAGATTTTGACGCAAAGCATAAATCTAACGTCGGGTTTAAGTTTCAGTAGAAGGCAGTCCTATGTCTCTACCAAACGAAATAAATTCTACGATATGATAAACATCCACATGTTAACGCGGCTATATGAAATCTTCTGCTGTTCCTATTGGCCGAACTAAAGTCATTATCTATCATTATTATTCAAAATTGATGTTTCATAAATTGCTTTTTTTTCTCCTCCTCCTCTCTCTCTCTCTCACTTTCTCTCTCTCTCCTCTCTCTTTTTTCTCTCTCTCTCAATCTCTCTTTCTATCCATTTTGGTCTCATTCTCTTTAATCATGTCTCTTTGCTAGTTTGATCTCTCCCTCCCCCTCTCTCTCTATTTCTCTCTCCCCCTCTCCCTCCCTCTTTCTCTCTGTCCATTTTTTCTTACCATACTCTCTATACCAATTTATTTTCAAGGTCTAACAAACTTCTATCGACTTTCATTTCATTTTCATCATGAGAACACCAGACTCCGACTAGATTAATTTCTCTCTAGTTGTGACAAATGCTTACCTGTGCTAAATGATATTCAATTAATTGAACGCACATAATTATGTTATAGTAATTTTCTGATCGCTCAACCCCAATACCCAAATAAATATTTATGAAATGAAATTACAGGCGAGCCATGTTGATCAGACCATCACATATAGGTAACAATGTGCTTCAAGAAGCATGCAATTAGGATCGAAATATCGAATGAAAGTGAGGAGTCAGTATATTAACGTTGTAGCCCTTAAAGCTTGAATAATTTTTCTTACCTCTTTTCATGAAATGAATTTGACAATAGGAGTTATTCTTGATAGATAAAAATTCATCTACTCTGAACTTTATCGATCAATATATTGGTGTCCCGTAAGAATATGAGTTGCCAATAGTGGTCAGGGGCGGATCTAGCTTTTTGCTAAGGGGGGGGTTTGACCAAAATAATGACGATGCGGAGCATCGTCAACGAGCCGCGAAGCGGCGAGCCGATTTTTTTTGGGGTGTTTATTTGAACCCCGTAAATGATGTTTTCCTGGCATCTATTAACACAATGGAGACCATAAAAAGCAGTGCATGATAACGTCTTTTTTAAATCAAGTACAGTTTAATACACAGTTATATCCAGAGTTATCATGTGTTTGGTTAAGTTACCAGATGAGTTGAATATCTTCTCACAATATTTGCACTTGAAAGGGTTTCTCTCTACAGCGTGCGTTCTTTTTTCTTTTTTTTTTTCTTTTTTTTTCCTTTTTTTTTTTTTTTTTTTTTTTTGGCCGCCCAAGGGGGGGGTTTGAACCCCCTAAACCCCCCCCGTAGATCCGCGCCTGGTGGTCTCTGGCAGGTCGAAGACCAGGATCCCCTGCATGGAGCTAGGATCTGAACGAGTATGATTCATTTGACGGTATTTACCAGAACAGTATAGTGTCAAAGCACTTTAATAATTTCTAGAAACATCCAAATCAAAACGATTTGGATAGATTTGATTTGATTCGTCAAGAATAAGTGTATCGACAACATGAAATATATAATGAAGGAAATAAAAATCTTAACAGGATAGCAGGTAAAAGCTTATAATAAACTTAGTTGCTTTCAAGTATTTATCTTGTTAAAGAGAATGGGTTCTGGTGAAGGTGAACAATACTTTGTGGTCGTTGTTAATCTCATATCATCGTAGAAAATCTCCTATAAAAGGGACTGTCCATTAATGCCCTAATATTCAAATTTTGACGAGAGAGAGCTGAAGAGTTTTAACCAAGCTTTCATGTCTTGACAAATGTATGTATAGTCCCTTTTACCGTTGCTGGAGTACATGTGATTTGCAGAAGGGCTAAGTCGATTTATAAAATTTAAAGAGTAGACAACGATTTAAAATGGTTTATTGACAGGCTGACAAAATGTAGGTCAAGAGGTTGTTTACATTTTTGAGGGAAATTCACGCGCTAGGAAATGTAATACTTTGTATTACATTGGAAGGAAATGTACAAGCGTATGTACGCTTATCAAGCAAGCGCGGAAAATACCGCCAGCAAATTAAAAATAGCACGAAGGGGCTTTCATTCTAGTTATGGCTTTCATTTTGAATGGACAAGAAGAAAAATTTAGTCTAAAACATTATTAGAGGATTTGGATTAATACTAAAGTTAGCACTGCACTGGAATAATTAGTTGGATATATAACGCTGAATTATTTCTTCTCGTGAGCGACCAGCGGGATTATACTCGGGTATTGGGCTGGCTTTTGTCGTTGGGCCTGATTAGAAAGGAGAGTCCATATCATTATTTTGGCCTGGTCGCACATCACACAGTGGCATCACGGCATAGGCGGGATCGAATGCTGCGTTTCACGGACGTGGCAGTCACCGGCAGTGCACCACATCGCCGGGTGAGTCTCTCTTTAAAGGGATCCGGTAACTTTGTCTCAGATTCTGAAACAAAATTCTGGATTTAGCTCATGATGCAATGATAATTATAAACCTTTAGGTCAGTCAGGAACCCCATGACTTTTACAAGCCGATCGCCTGTCTGATTATCAAGATATTTATGATTGGAATTACAAATTTTGAAACCGTTCGCCTGACGGTTTTCATAACACTACAGTCTATTGGGGAAAACGAGTGTGGTAAAACCGGTCACTCACAGATTTTTATTTTTTTTGAGGCACTTCTTGATCATTTTGAAGCGCAATTTTTTTTTTTTTTTTTTTAGGGCTTCAATATTACACCATATCACAGACACTGATAACACGTAGGGCCGTGTTATTCAGATTTAACATTGGTAAACGATCCCTTTAAGGGAATCGAAAACTGATCCGAGGGGAAACGGTTGCACCATTTCAATACACGAAATTGAGGCGGGTAGTTGTCCCGTAAAGGCGGTCCTTAGATATTTGAAAATGCGCCCGGGAAGTGGGGAGGCTTTCTTTTGCTCATATGGTTCACTTCCTCTCACCAGGCATGAGTTCAGTGCCATGATAAAGAGATGCATGTCATACAGAGATATGTTGGCGGCGAAGTTTTCCTCCCATTCTTTTCGTATAGGTGCGGCTACAACCGCTGCTATGGCGGGCTGCTCGGACGCCCAAATACAGCACATGGGTCGATGGGCTTCCTCCGCGCATCGCAGATATATTGATATGGTTGTTTAAATATGAGCAATGTTGCAAAGTACCGTTGGGGTTGATTTGATTTGATTTGATTCGCCAGGTATACGTACAAAATATAACAGAGTGAATGATGAGGTTAACGTGTCCGGGGCCAATAATGTAAGGGTGAGGCCGCATACACAGGAATGAATATATGTACAACACACAGAGGAATAAATCCCTCGCCTCGAGAGGTTAAATAAGCTAATAATAATAATAGCAATAATAATAATAATGGTGCTACAACATGAAAATGAAAACGAAGTCAAGCAGACAACAAACATACATGCAGAACAAGAGCAAGAAAACACAATGGGATTTCAAGTTCACATTAACGCATGTTCTTTGGAATACAAAATGCTGCCCAGTCCTCTTTTCTTATTTTGTCCACAGAACAAATATGGATAGTAGGCGACTCTATCGTTTTCTGGGCCCATCGCAGGGCGGAGCGGACTGGCTGCGCCGATATGGATTTGGGGACGGTCATCCATCGGCCTGGAAAGCGGGGCCTTCGCTTGGACCAAACAAACGCATGGCTAGAGTCGATTACCAGTGGCCTGACGAAGCCGACCGTTTTAGTGTTACACGTGGGCATGAATGACATAGAGGGATGTTCGAAGAGGGCGATGGCGAATGCGGTGAACAGATTAATCACATCGAACACTGAGACGACAATAATATGGTCTGACATCCTAGAACGGGTAGAATATAAATGCTGTAGTCCGGAAGAGCAGGAAAAATTAGACGATAGAAGGAGGGCCACGAACCGATACGCTCGCGCCTTGGCCGGCAGGAATGGGGGAAAGGCCATTCCACACCCCGACATAAGGCATAAGGATAGGGCTTTATATAGGCCGGACGGATTGCATCTCTCCAATGAGGGTTTGGACAGGTTTATCACTGACCTGAAGGAGGGCCTGTCCTATCTCGGTTCATCCAAGTAGTTAAACAATGATAATGTTACAAAACACGTTGTTTGTTCTTATATTTCATTGTTCTTATAGTTCAGTGTTCTTATATTTCAGCGTTCTTATATTTCAATGTTTAAGTTTGTTCGGGTAGCAAAGTAAATCCCGCAAAAAAGTTTGAGTCCGGCACCGCAAGATCATGTTTTTGTTGTTGGGATAAGAGTGCCTTATTTTGGGAGTAACAAAGTTGTGGAGAGTAAATAATGGTTATATGGGGCAGGTTTAGGTGGACATTGGTAAATGACCAGTTTTGCGAATGCTTCATTTCGAAATGGGCATTAACGGTTTAGTCACTTCTTTGAGGGGAATGAATTAGGCAAAATGATGTGCCGGTGTTGTAGAGATAAGTTTATTACGATACTCTGTAGTCTGTTAGAGGGTTATAAATTAGCTAAGGGCGAAAAAGTACATGCCTGTACATGTATATTGGTTAATTTGGCCAATTGAAATGTTAATTCCACCAAAGTGTAAATAGTTAAGCATAGATATTCCCTTGGTGCACAGAAATCGTTTCATGATGACAACGTTGTGATTTGGCGGCCGATCATATATAAATATATTCTCGTTTGGCGGTAATTTGTCAAATTATGCCTCCAAATCACTAATCACATGGTACTGATAAGTTTATTGATCAATAATTGTCATCCGATAATTTTCGACCCCACTCAATTTTTACATGCGAGGGGGTTGCCAATGTATATTCAGTCGAATTTGTTCGCATGTCAATTCTTAGTTTTCCGGCCCCCATTCGATTTGAATGCGGGGGGACCTAGTTGTACCTACACATTTTCAAACTCAGGGTGTCACGCTTTAATCTTAGGCATCATCCGATCTTACAGGCGGAGAGGCTGGTATATATATACATCTATATTCTATAACTTTAGGCATCACTCGATTTTATAGGCGGGGGGCCTAGCACAACTTTAGGCATCACTCGATTTTATAGGCGGGGGGCTGATATAGTGACTTAATGTATATAAGTTTAGCCTAGGCATCACTCGATTTCATAGGCGGGGGGCCTAGCATAACTTTAGGCATCACTCGATTTTATAGGCGGGGGGCTGATATAATGACTTAATGTATATAAGTTTAGCCTAGGCATCACTCGATTTCATAGGCGGGGGGCCTAGCATTGCATTTGTAAGCATTTTTTATGATTCAATATATCTGTGTTATTTTGTTATGACACCCAGAAAGTCAAAATGTGCAAAATAAGCGTCCATCTCAAAATGTTAATAAAGCCACGACATAAACGCAAATTTGGTTGTTTGTTATTTTTGTTAGCCGTGAATAATTAACATTTTATCATTCTAAACATAATTTTTTTTAAACTTTTGTTCTCATTTACTTCATTAGGAACCTTTTCCAAATTGGCTCTTGGCAATATCTTTCACAAAGTAATCACATGACCAGAACTTAATTTTATCTTTAACTTTCAACTTGAAGTATTAATTAAGATTTTGTTCATGCTGCGTTGTGTGAAAGGACTTATCAATATGGATATCAATCGCAACTTTGTACATAAGACTTGCGATTGATTAGAAGACCAGCGATTAATTTGGATCAATCGCAACTCTTTAAAAGATTGAAAAAGTATCATATTTCAGTTTCCGTAACATCTTTCTCTATTTCTAGGCTATTGACTGGGTCTATTATCTACTTGTCTGTCTTATTCATTCAAAGAGGGTGGGGGTGAACTTTTTTCCTTTTGGGGAACTTTCTGGGTATATGGCGGACGTGTCCAGGCACACGCATTCCCCTATGCATTGACGCCCATGCTCCCTGATATCTTCGCTGTACTTTCTATCATGTTGACAAAAGATACCTTTTATTCTACCGCTGTTTCCATCTTTCTCTACCCCCCTCTCTCTTTCTCTCTCTCTCTCTCTCTCTCTCTCTATAATTTCAATATATTATTCATCTCTCCGCCACTTTGATGGCTAATATAAATGGAGCAAGGTTGATGAATATTTAGTCCATTTAGTTCGAATCGACTTTCACAAAAATGAGAATGGGTTATCATTTGGTAAGCTTTTTAATAATCTTGTCAACAGGGGAGAAAACACATATCAATAGTTTCATCAAAATACTAGCTGGGTCCACAAAAGTGTCATGGCAATATGGCCTTCTCCAATAAAAAATAAAAATTGCAATTGTCATGATTGCTGATTATGTGGAGACTTGGAATGTTTAGTGTCATACGGATATTGGTGTCTTTCGTTATTAAAACATTTGTATTATTGTTATAATATTTATCACAAAGGGGACTTTTTTATTTACAGTAAGTAATCTTCAAAGGGTTGATATAATAGAATTGTATCTGTATGATCAGTTAGTGGTGGCCCAAGCTTAAAAGTAAAACAAAAAGAAAAGGAAAAAATAGAAAGGGGTTGGGGATATAAGGGGCGGAATCGTAGAGAAGGAGGAGGACACAGTTATACTATCTGTGATTGGAACGCTTTTTGTCTTCTTGTTTAAAACAAATGGACAAATTTGACGTTTGAAATGTGAAATTTTTTCATTCTCACATTTCTTTTTGGTGGGGGAGGGGGTGTTCAGTTTTAGAATTAAAGTTTGACACCCTCTACCCTCTCTCTTTTGAGAAACCAAACAAGTGTAGTTTTATCAGCTCTTCGAAACTCTGTCGGGATTGAGCGCGGGGGGGGGGGGGGCAATAAGCCAGCTTACAGATACAATCTGCGCATGGGCAGATGAAGGTAATTTGTACCAAAATTGTAAAACCTACAGAGATGAATACTGGATATGCGCTCATGAAAGTTATGTAACATTATTCAATTATGCACCAACGGTACATTCTATGATACGCAGGTGGAAGTATTCTTTTCAAGAGGTCAAACAAAAGGTATTCATGAAGCACATCTAGGACTTTGGCAGTTATTATTCTAAGATGCTCAAAGTGGAACTTCTCCATGTGTAAAAGATCTGTGGATATTTGGGGTCATTTGTACCATGTGCTATCTGTAAACTCCCTTATTCACATGAATCGGGACAGGCAGTATGGTTGTGGTATTTCCTTCCCCCCTCCCCACATGCTCCAACTGTTTATAATACTACATATTTGAGCATAATATTGGCAACTGTTTTCACCCTTTCTTCCTAACTCCGCCTCTCTCTCTCTCTCTCTCTCTCTCTATCTCTCTGCTACTGTTCTCGCACGTTTTGTTTCCAGACTTGTTGCACTATACTGCTCTAATATCTCATATAAAAACAAAATACCGACATGTTTCCTTTTCAGCACAAGAGGGCAACACACACCAACAAACAAACGGTAACCTTAATTGCCAATGCAAAATTTGATCCATTAGATACGTTTATGGTTAAAGATAAACTTTAGTACTGGTAATGCGATTGCATTGTGAAAGAAAAGGTGTGGAAAGGATCAGAAACAGTTGATCATGTTGCATGTAAGTATTGGTGTGCACTGCAAGGTTCTGGAGTCATCAAAATCATAATAAATTTGACCGAGTCTTGGTAAAGTAACAAGCACATACACAAAAAGCTATGTATGGGACAACACGCATGGTGTCGGGGTTGGTACTACCTTGATTCTTTGTCTTTCTATGCTCATTACTCAGCCAGTATACATTTTCTTCCAAAATTGTTTGGCACATGTCATTTATTTGTAATCTTGAACATTCAGTGTAAGTTTCGTTTGATTCTGTGAGAAATAATTTTCTTTTTTTTACCAGTACTCAAGTTTATCTTTAAGCGAGACCCCAAATATTAAAATGGGGGGGGGGGGGGGGGGGTAATGGGTAGAGTAGGGGAGGTCACGCAATGCAGTCAGTGTGTGGTTGCCCATGTTTGCTCGCGTGCGTAGCTTCACGAAACCAAGCTCCGCCATGTTTGAAGTTTTAACAACTGAACTCTTACACTAGGTAGTGTTAGATTTCAGTGATTATAACACGATTTGAAAGCGCCCGAAGCCTCATGAATTATTTATGTTATGTTCGATGCTTCCTACATTCGTATATGCTCTTCACGCAACAGTAACCAACAAAATACAACGCGGATCAGCATCGACATGCACATTGGGAAAGGTCATCTCCGCTTAATTTATTCATGGGTGTTAATGTACTCATCACCTGGCCAATGACGACGCACCAGTATTGGCAAATCAGTGTCTTCTAAGTATTTTATTATAATGAGGGCCCGATATGATTTTCACTGATTATTGAATACAGCTTCGTACTGCTGGAGAAAAGAAAAAAACCGAGTCAAACATAATTATTCAAGCTTTTAAATGTAATGAATAGGTCCACGAAAGTGACCTGGCAATATTGCCTTCTCAAATAAAAAAAATTAATTACAGTTGTCACGATTGCAATAAGTAATCTTTAAAAGGATTGATGTAAACTAATTGTATCTGTATGGTCAGTCCATAATGGCCCAAGTTTAAAAGTAAAAAGGAAAAAGAGGAAGGAAAATGTAGAAAGGGGGTGGGGATATTAGAGGTAGAATTGTAAGGAGGGGTAGGGGGAGAAACACCATTACATTTGCTGGTGGCAAATTAGAACGCTTTTTTAAATTGTTGAAACCAAATGAAAACATTTGACCTTTTTTTCCTTTTTTTCTTCCTCACATTTTTTTGTATGGGGGAGGAGGGTGCTCAACTAATTTTAGATGTAAATTGACACCCCCTCCCCTTCCTCTTTTGAGAACCCAACCAAGTGTATATTTATCAACTGTTCCAAACCCTTTCAGTTGGAGAGAGCAGGGGCGGGATAGAGAATATGATGGTGCTATTACCCCACCCCCACATGCTTCAACTGTTTTAAATACATATTGAACATGATATTGGCAACTGCTTTCTCTCTTTCTCACTCTCTCTCACTATATTACAGCATTACATATTTCTCATTTCTCACCATTAAATAATTCTTTTATTATCTTATCTTTTCTCATTTGCTTTTTCTTTCTCTCTCACTCTCTCTCTCTCACACTAAGTCACAGCATTATGTATTTCTCATTTTCATAACATCAACATCTCTTACCATTAAATACTTCTCTCTTATTCTCTTATCCTTTTTTTTCTTTTTTTTTCTCTCTCTCTCTCTCTCTCTTTCTCTCTTTTCTCTCACGTTCTGTTGTCAGACTTCTTCCACGTATGATTTACCCGACCCAACCGTATGCACATTACAATACAATACGTCAAAGATATGAAGAGAATTTTGATATAAGATTATTCAAATTAGGTTCATTTTATTTATTTTCCTTAAAACATCAAAATATTGTAATTCACCAAGTTTACAGATTATACAATTTAAAGTCGGATATTAGGCTCAAATAGTTTCATTCGCTCCTTAAAATTATTACAACTTTAATCTTATGCATTTTGCCACATAAATTTTTCCCAAATATTTTTAAACAAAGCATAGGCTACTTCTGAGTCCTATTTTTTTTCTTTCCTTTCTTTCCAGGGAATGTATTATATCATGATTGGCACCGAATTACAAATCAAATTATAAAATAAGATACTTTTTGTGTTTTAATTTACCCATGACTCAAAATCATATTTTTTTTCTCCAGTCAAACAATGCACATCTGATGTACAAATAATCCGTAAGAATGATGGTTGCTTTTTGGTACACACTAACACGATGGACATATTGGTGCCTTTTATTTTTAGTAATGCCTATATGCAGCTTATATGGAATTAATACTTTAGTTGTCTATGGGACGGAAATTCAAAGGGAAGGATACACTCTAAAAATAGAGTGCAAAAATTTTGCTGTGCAAAATCGCTGTTTAAAAAAGTTGGGTAAAGTATTATCCAACATTGTGCTTAACACGAAATCCCTTCGAAATTTAATTACACTTGCCATAGTGTCATATCAAAATTCGACTGTGCCTATTTCCGGGGTAAGAAAGTAACGACGCAGATTAATATTTGAACCACGCGTTGGGTAAACACAAGTTTTGACACCTAAACGTTGGTATTATGACACAACTGATGTTGAAAACTATGATTGAAGCGTTAGCGTGGTCGGTCACCGTTCCGAATCAGCTGCATGTTCATCGACTACTTAATTGTGTTCAAGATCGACAGAAGATGGACGACTTTGTTCGAAATAGACTACGACCATGCACTTGTTTCTTTCCGCAGCATTTATTTGCATGAATGCATGTAAATCTTCTCAATATGGACATGAATTGCCACATAATTCTGGACAACACATTATTCACCTAATGTGTAACACATATAACATGTACTTTTCCAGCCAACTCCTCGGACAAATTTTCTTCTTTACCCAAATCTGTGTAGAATTAAAAAAAAGGTTGGGTTAAAATTGTACCCAACTTTTAGATAAAAAATTACACAACAACAAAGTAAACGAGTACCCAGGATGATTTGGGTAAGAACTACCCAATGTTGTGTCAAAAAGGGAACATGGTTGTCGTTGGGTAAAATTTTACCTTTTACATTGGGTCAAATGTATTGCACATCAGTTGGGTAATATATTAAACATTTGCTGGGTAAATATTTACCCAACCACCCCTGTGTCAAATTTAACCCAACAAACATGCATGTTCCCTTTTTACCCTCGTAAAGTGTAAAATTTTACCCAATATTGGGTATCTTTTTTTTAGACTGTAGGAGGAAAGATTGGGTTTAAAGGAGAAAGGGGTATCAAACAAATGGCAAAGGGGATCAAATAAGGGGCAAAGGAGTGAATGGTAGAATGGTAGAATGAAGAATGAAATAAGGAATGATTTCTTTTTAAATATAAAAAACGAAGATATACACAAAAGAAGAGATCAACTCAGTATTAAAACAGGGAACAGCATAATGAAAAAGAAAAAAAAAGTTAGGAACAAAGAATAACACAAGGAAAGATAGGAGAAATATGAAATGAGAGGGGATAGGACTTGTACTGAAAACCATTATAGAAGATTAAAAAATGAATAAAAACCCAACTATGGGCATTGAATATGTGTTCACCACTGATAGTGGGAAAGTGGGAAAATCTACAAACAAGATATTGCAAACAAACACAATTCTTATGAACACACACATATAATGAAGTGATCTAAGTCGCGTCAACACCGGTCTTATATCAAGTCGCTGTGCCTTACCGATCACATGAGATAAATAAGCCTGTTAGCCAATAAATTAGTCATTTAAAACATTATCAAACGTATAATTCTTATTGCGTCCAAGTTTTACGACCGGGGAAATACTATGTACGAAGCCGATATCTTAGAACAAAGATGTATCCTTGTATAGCAAAGACCAAGTCACACGGAATCTGATTCGGTTCAGATAAAACATAGGTCCTATTTTCAGCATTTATTATTTAGGTTTACCCATAGTTCAGATTTCATCTTGAAAATCAAAACCTATTTATAGTGCCCCAACAGTAAAGGCGTGAAGATTGAGAACATCAACATCCAACCTTCAGTATCTTCTTTGTGTTTGTATGTGGAATGAGTGGTTGTGTGGGTGTGGGTGTGCGTGGACCTGTTTGTTTAAACCTTATCAGATTAATACCGTTATGTTGAAATTCATGAAAATGTAGGCCTTTGTTCGAAAGATGATTCAGAAACCAAATAATTAATAAGTCGAGTCAAACGTTTTCGTGTTAATAGTCTCTTCATTACTTATAAATATTGAAGTGTATTTTTTCTTAAAAAAGTTCCATTACATAAGGGCCGTAATCAGACACAAAAAGGCGCGTTTTAAATAATTTAGTTTTCAATGTTAACAATGTAATGGATATAGAATTCACACAATCAAATAAAGTATTATTTACATACAGTCATGTACTCTAAATCATGACAAAACAATTTCTTTCATGTGTTAGCGATTGTAACAAAAGATTCTGGTTAAACAGATATTTATCATTTGCAAAGTAAATTTTATAATCGCATGTACGATAAAACTTTAAGTTGATGTCATTTTCTACCTCGTTACATACATTAAAAGAAGTAAATCAACATATTGATCGACAAATCTCTGTGATTACTCATGATCTCAATTGGTTTAATAAGACAACGATAATTATACGAAGAAGAAGAAGAATTAATAAATATGTACATCCTTAACGCCATTCATCTGTTTCCCAGACCATTGTCAGGGCGAATAATACGTCCAAGAAAACCTGTGACTCAAAGTTTATTGTTTCTCATAATATTTAAATCCGACGTCTTCAACAAAGTCGTCTCTGCGGACATCAGTGCCGCCTACCACCTGGTTGTTGAGCTCACACACACCGTTGCCGATGTTAAATGACACGCAGTCATCTCGCTTGTTACACTCGGCACCGCATTTGACCAATGACAAGCCATGTTTGGTTTTGATCACGTGATTTTGAAGGCGCCGTCTCTCGATCCGTTTGAAGAGGGAGGTCTTCTGGTGGACTATGTCTGCTTGTGATGGTGTTGTGGGCAATGCCTGGTGAATTGTGGTAAAATCTGTGGAAAATAACCGAAATACACACTCGATGTGATGATTGGCATTACCTCTTAAAATGTAAGACTATATTCAAACACGATCGCAAGGGCTTTTCAAGGAATGGACCGCGATCAATTTCAATAGACCTTTTGAAATATGCGAGCATTACAGCGACGTATAACCTAATCCAAACGTGATTTCGTTGGGATAAGTAATGGGGTATCTTAATTGCCCTTGAGTTGATTTCTCGAAAGTCTCTGTAATCGTGTTATGAATAAAAATCAAGATTAAAGATGCAATGCTAGGTAAAATCTAAAACCCTTCGAACCCACTACAAGGTTACCTATTTTATTAAAGCTAACTTTCGTAGTAGGTACGGAGAGGAGAAATCACCTTAAAGTGATGAAATACCTCTGACTTGCCCATAATAGAGACCCATATTGAATATGTATTTCCAATTACATTATAAGGCAACGGATGCCTTCAATGTTTACACGACAGCAGACTCGTGTTTTGTGTTTGTGGGGGGGGGGGGCGGTCGCTTTGGATGCTGCAGACCCCAAAGTTTATTTAGGGCCCCCACCTTGCCCACGTATATGCCACATATTGATGGTGAGAAAACGTTCAATTATTACACAAATTTATACAAACTTTTAACTCATCATTTGTAAACGAGGATACAATACAAAATGGCGAAAATGTCTGAAGTAGAAACGATACCTCGGCTAACTGGCCCACTGCCCCAAAATAATACATAAATATATGGTGCGCTTAGAGACACCAGTATTAAGCGCCTTATAAATACTGTGTATTATTCTATTTATTATTATATTCATTTCAATTCAATCAAGGTTTCTTAAAGACATGAATGGCACTGATGGACTGAATTGTCCATGCTTTCACAGTGCAGGTACAATACAATGCAAGTATAAAATAACAACATGAGATCAGGAAAAATAGAGTTCAATATAATGTGTACAAGCATAATTTAAAAATAGATAGGTAGTAAAATATGTACGGAATTTAAAATGACTGATTGATATTGCGCCACTGTTAAAAATACTATATTGTTCCACAGTTCTTAAGGCAATTATAAGCTTTAATTTGCATAGTGAAAGTTTAACATACGCGTGATATTGTACTTTTTCTACTCTGGTTTGCCAGTGCCGGTAGCATGAGGCCAGGTAATCCACACAAATTATCTGAGTATTATCAAATCCAAGATTGAAAATGAAAAAAAAAAAATCCCATTTTCCTCTAGATCGCTATGTTCCCTTGCAATAGAAGCCCCTCTTCGCTCCCCTCCATTTATTCTTCTGAAATAGAACTGCTCTTTCCGGTAACCACACTTTGCTGATTGCAATCTGTACAGGAATGTTACTTCTAGCGTTAGCTCAACCATTACATTTTAATGCTAATAAGAACGATTATGATGATGATAAGAATGATGATGGTGATGATAATAATCATAATTATAATAAAATGATAAAAATAATTTATAATAATAATACAATCATAATACATGTGTAATAATTGTAATATTAATACAATCACAATAATAATGATAATGATAATATGTTATTACTAATAATAATAGAAGAAAAAAAAGAGCAACATCAATACAAATTGATAAGGATACTATTAATACTACTACTAGTAATTGATAATTAATAAAATGATAAAAAAGTAAAATACTAATGTTTCTGATTGCTGTACTATTATAACCAATAGTACTTTATCAAGATTTGTCTTATTTTTGGATAATAATAATAGTAATGATGATGATAATAATCACCATTTCTTTTAGGAAGAGAAGCCTCATCAGCTCCAGCACTGTTCTGCCAGAGGGCCCTGCAATTATGATTACCCTAGCTATTGCCGGTACCTATTTACAACTCGGTTGGAACTTTGGAAGTGGCAATTGTGGGTTTATGTTTTGCCAAAGGACATTGGTGCCGGGCTGAGATATGAACCATAAACATTCGGATTGAGAGTCCAGTGAATGAACCACTTTACCATGACACCTCCACATAATTTTGTGAATACTTACCTGGCGTAGGAGTCCGATCTTCTGTAGGTGTTTCAGGAGTGCCCTGTTATCAAACAAAAATGTACCATTCTTTCCCGTCAGTATAATCATAATAGATTATTTCATGAAATCATGAAATCATTTTATTGTAATACGTAGATTTCATGAAAACGGGATAATATAGAATTACATTCGTAACTGAGTAGGAAAATATGAAACAACCCAGTTACCATCTAAAGCAATGATCGATATTAAGTATATCGTTTTAACATTCAACTTACTGTTATGAAACCTATTTCTGTTCTCACTCATAATTGATGTTTGATACTTTCATTTGTAAGTGAGAAAAAGAAAAATCTATGTCAAAAGTACATTGCACAAATGTAAAAAATGAAATAAATGAATGAATAAGTGATTAAGCGAATGAGTAAAATAGAATGAATGAATTGTAATTTGAACGTTAATTCAGTTCATCATGTTATGAACAGAATTATCTATAAAAAAAATAAGTTAGTAAATTATCTAAATAACACCGAATCATATTCTTCCCAGTAATTGTGTATACGTCCCATGACCCAGTTATGGATAACTCACACTTGTTGACCTTGTCGGCACGGTTGTTTCACTTCTGACACCTATGTTTGGAATAGGAATAGCAGTAAAAAGACGAGCATTAAAAGATGCGATGCTAGGTAAAGACTAACCCCTTCCAACCCACTACAAGGTTACGTAGACATGCACTTGATATGGAAATATATATAGCATATCCCTATATCTGACCGATTTATTAAAGGCTAAGTTGAAATTTCATGTAGCCTGTTGGATAGTTTCATATTTATTTCTAATTTCATTACAATGCAACGGATTCCTTCAATATTTACAAAACGGCAGACTCGTGTATCTTTAGGGGGCAAGGAGGTTTGGATGCTGCGCCCCCAAAGGTATCATTTACGGCCTCAATCCCGCCCTAGTGTTTGCCCCATTTTGATAATGATAAAACATTCAATTATTACACAAAAATATACAAAATCTTAACTCGATATCTGTAAACGAGGATACAATACAAAATGACGAAAATGTCCGAAGTAGAAACGCTACCTCGGCTTACTGGCCCACTGTCTCAAATACTTGTATGTTTATTGTATATTTCCTACTCTGGATTGCCAGTGTCGTGCGCATGAGGCCAGGCAATCCACACAAAATAACAATAACAACAACGGCAAAAACAACAACAATGATAATAATAATAATACTACTAATAAAATGATAATAGTTACATTTATTTAGCGCTTAATTATAATGTTTCTACAATTGCTGTATGCCTATTATCATAACCAATATTGTTTTATCTGGATTTGTCTGATCTTAAATAATACATGATAATAATGATAATGATAATAATCATTATTTTGTTTACCAACAGAAGCCTTATCAGATTCAGTGATATTTTGCGAGAGGGCCCTGCAAGTAGTATTACTTAAGCGATTGCGAGGTACCCATTTAAACTGGGTAGGAAGTTGCGGATGCTGATGTATGTCTTGCCAAAGGAAATTGGTGCCGGTCTGGGATTCGAACCCTAAACATTGGGATTGAGAGTCAAGTGAACAAACCTCTTTACCACGACACCTTCACATCAGTTTGTGAATACTTACTTGGCGTTGGAGTCCGTATTTCCGTAGGCGTTTGACGGCTGGCCTGTTATCAAACAGAAATATACAATTCTTTGCCGTCAGTATAATCATAATAGATTAATTAATGAAATAACTAAAATTCTTAGAATGTGATATATAGAGTGTATCGTTTTATCATTCAACTTGGTTTTATGAAACTTATTACTGTTCTAACTATCAACAATTAAATGAAATTAAATGAATGCTGAATGAATAGGTGATAAAGCGAGTGAGTAAAATAGAATAAATAAATTGTAAGATGAACGTTAATTCAATATATGATGTTATACAACATTCATCTGAAAACAAATAGTTAGCCAATTCTTTAAATTACACCAAATACGCCTAGTGAATGTTTGTGTGTCAGATGACCCCCTTATGGAGGATAACTTACACTTGTTAACGTTGTCGGCACGGTTGTGTCATCTGTAACACCTGTGCATGGAATAAGAATAGCATTAAAAAGATGATCGATGATTTAAGCATCTTGATTTGTAGGAGGACAAAAGATCGTCTTTGATCGTTATTGAACCACTCATCGACAAATTAGCTGGAGATGCAGCTTTTACCTCTCCTGCTCGCACACTCTGGAACAAGCTACGCCCTCAAATTAAAATCATCACCAACATGCCAACAAAGGAACAATTCGAACAGACTTTGGAGACCTTTCCGTTCTAAAACATTACGCATTCTTTGAACTTACACTGTCACTGCTTGGTCGTGGATGGCATCTTAGTGGAAAAGGTGCGGTTTGAATTGCAACAATATCATTATGAAACATGTAGAGCACTTAGAAAACAGTGCCAATACATAATTATGTATACATAACATAAACATTCACTTCTCAACCCATCCCCAAATAAGAACAACTTGAATATATTTCATTTTTTTTTCGTTTTTTTTCTCAGTTTCAGGTGACTGTTATGCAATTAATTTTGCAGAAGGAACAACGTTTATGATTTATTTCTCTTAAAAATTATGTAATTACTTGATTTATTAGATGCATTTTATATCAAAGCTCTTAGAGACATTACATACAATTACATATAAACTAAAACTTACAATTAGGCGCTGCCCTAGAATAATTTTACTTCTTTTTTTGAGAGGCGCACGGGCTTGGGGATTCGTGCATTTAATCGGCATTTGCTCTTAGATTCATTCAATATTCTTTTTAAGTTTTAAATTTTAAATTGAAAAGAAAGGTGTTTTTTTTTTAGGGGGGGGGGGGGGGTTATAGGGATGGAGTTGATTTTCCGCCATTTATGGAATCGCTACTGCTTACATTCATACTCAGCGTACATGTAGGTGTATTCCCCTGGGCACGTTGAACCCGCCTGGCATGAGGCACTGATGGTACACGGATTGCGAGTCGCGCAGTACGGAGCCCACTGTGCCGTCTTGTCACTGTCTTCACACAGGTTCTCCAGGGAGGGGTCATACTCAGTGCAAGAAGTAACCCTCACACAAACACCTTTGGTGATTCTGATCGTTGATCCTTGGTCACACTCTATCGTGAGCAATGGATATCCAACTTCTGTACATCCTGTAACTATGTACAGTGTGACACAAGGTTGTATTTATGTTGGTAAATGCATTTCAGTCTTCAGTTACAACTTACAATACATAGGATATTCCATCCATTTATTTTCTTTCAGATTAATTTATTTTCATTTTGATTAATACATTACATTATTATGAAAATAAAAGATAAATACTCTATCACATTAAACTTCATATATGTTATAGAAGAGAGACATGATTATAGAACTGTTTGGTGACACCGTAGAAAGAAGTGAAACTATTCTTAAATGTGGATTTCTTCAAATTCCATTGTTTTTCACGAAAATAGCCAACCGTTGAAGCGAGCCTAACGTTTTTATCGAGGTACAGTTTTATATATGTATATCGTGTTGGCATATGCACAGTGTGATACCAAGTTGTAATTATGATGGTAAACACATTTCCATCTTCAATTACAAAAATACATAGTTTAAACATACATCCATTTTCTTTCAAATTAATTTAGTTTTAGTTTTGATTAATACTGTTGGTCATAAAGGTGGAATAATTATTTTTACCCCAATTTATGCAATGATTTTGACAATGATATCAAATACAAAAAAAGAAAGAAAATGCAATAAATTATCACTAATTCATTGCATCCCCTCGGTCCCCAACATGAAAAATTCATTGTGTAGGGCCATGCATTATGGTTCAAGGCATGTCCACATTGAGGATTTGTTTATGTTGGGGGTCGGGGCAAAATGCAATGAATTATTGATAATTTATTGCATTTTCTTAGTTTTTGGTATTTGTGGGGGCGGCGATGTACCCTAGCCCCCGCTGCGTACAGTCATGATTCAGTGGCTAAGCAATGGCCTCGTTACTGTGAGCCCCCATGATAAACTCTGTGTCGATGTGCTATATTCGTGCCCTTTTATGAGGCATTAATCCTCATTACTGTCAGTTATGACTTAAGGACGTTGGTCCCCTAGTTGATTAGCATAGTAGCATACACATGCTTTAGCAGTCACGCAAAATAAACACTCACAAATTATTATTCAATAAAATCTGAGAATGTATACCATTATCTAAATCTATTAGGAATAAATCATTGTCAAAATAATACCATAAATTGGGGTAAAAATAATTATTCCACCATTATGACCAACGGTGTATTATTATTATTGGATCTATTTTGAAATTCTGAAAGAAAATAAATGTAATTTTAGAAAATTAGGGACATTAAAAGATTAAGACTATTTAAAATTACATCATTTAGTTAGAAGAAGACATGGTTATTCTAAACTAGTTGGTGTTCAACCCGTAGAAAGAAATGAAGAAGTATAAATTATTCACAAATGTGGTTTTGTTAATTCCAATGTTTTTCCCGAAAATAGCAAACCGTTGCAGCAAGCCTAAAACTATAGAAGTGAAGTTTTATATAGATATCGGATATTAAAGGCACACTGTCCTACTTGTAGCTACTTGCTCCCTCTATATAGAAAACTTCCCCAATCGGTGCTTGTTGGTCCCCCATGATCCTCTTTTTCTTATGTTAAATGAGAGCTGAGTTAATGAGATAGCCACCTGTCACAGTGACCTCGCTGGCTCTTTGGGTGGTCTAATCCCTTCTTGCTGAAGTAGTAAAGCCTGCCTTTAATTCCACGTGTTGGCATAAGGTGACGATGTAAATTGAAACTGGGAATATATTTTAAATATTCCAACTGATTTATTCTAAATTTCAAGGGATTTCAAACTTCGTTGAAGGAGGAATTGGTAAATCGGCCCAGGAGCGTAGTGCCATCAGACGAGGAGTGCGAATGTCTACGATTTAAAGCCGATTCGGCTATCATTCTGACTAGAAGGTTTACATGCACTAAAATTCTGATTGTTAGTATTCTTATCATAATTTTAGAAATCGGGAAGATGATGCTTGTTTAGATTTCCATATCTATTACAATTGCCATTTCTTCGGAAATCGATTCGCAGTCTATCTTTAGTTTAGTTTATCTTCCAGAAATTTGAAATGATGAGAAGGGGTTTCAGTTTTGATATTTATTATTTGATTTTTCTTGATGAGACTTTACGTACATGTTTCATTAAGATGTGCACTTCAGAGGCTCAAAACAATGTGAAATTGCATTAAATTAACGATTGTGTTAGTTAACTATTTATAGGTTCCAGCTTTTGTGTGTATTTTCATTTCAAAACAAACATATCACAAATTGAGGGATATCGTTAAAAAAAAGAAGGGGTAGGAAAACTAGATATACATTTTATTTAGGCAAAGGTACTTTACTACACTGTAAAAAATAATAGTCGAAATAACTCAATTAAATTGAGGAAAAGAATTGCCTTATTTTTATTAAGTAAATATTACCTACGGCATCTTAAGTAGAATTTACTTATTTTGCTGAATACATTTTTACTCAGTTAAATCGAGTTACATTAACGTAAATAATTTAAGTATTGTAATCATTTTAGATAATTAAAAAAAAGCTATGATAGGATTACATATTGCACGATTTGGTACCCATCTAATCTAACAAGTAACATCCACTAATCATTCACTACTTCTATTTAAGATTTAACCGTATATATATATCTACCACCATCACAAACTATTACATACGCTTCAATTCGACACATATTGAAAGGCTCCACATTTATATATATACTTGATCGTAGCATCTTAAAAGGAAAATTGGTTGACAATTTCCTAAAAATCAAGTTTTGATTTGTTTTGAACTGGGTAACAATTAAAAATTGTCTTGTCTTTGATTAGCCATGTTAATATGAATTAGTAAATGTTTAAAGTCCTTAAATTTTCATTCAACCACAAAAAAGAATTGTTTTATTTAAAAAAGATTTTAATATGGTCTTAATGAATATTCATAAATTATGTAAATATTTCTATTACGCACTGCATCGGTCCTTACTTTAAAAAGATAAGAATAATCAACATAAATTGTTTGAGTAATACGTATAATTTCTGATTTTGAGTTAAAATTACTAAATTAATACAAGCTGAAATTACTTAAAGTTCTTATGTATTTGATTTTACTTAAATATTCCACGTATGTTCTACTAAATTGAAAGTTTGAGTTAGCAAGACTTAAATTTAGTGCGTAAGTGGCAAAACTAATGTTTTCAAGTAAATTCTAAATGGAAAAAATACGTAAAAATTACCAATGAACAAATTCTTTTTTACAGTGTACAGGCCTAACTCATATGTTTGTATAATCTACTGAATAGCAAAGGCATTGGGATGGCTTTAAAGCACTCTAGCAGTTATCTGTTCTACCCCTATGTTCAGGATTTACAGACATGTATCAAATCGTACTTATATCGTTTGAAAACCACTCGCTCTTACTTACCATTGGGTGGCGCACTTCTTTTCTATAAAAGAATCGAGAAGAACAAAAAATCTCATAAGAAGGCTATTATTCTGAAAACCATTTGGTTAATTAAATAGGTAGTCTAAAAGCACCGTTAATATATAATTTTTTGTCTTAGTTATGCTCGAAAGCGTTCTAGTCACAGATTCACTTTTTAAGAACACATAAGGAAATTTGAAACAAAAATAAAAAATAATAAATACTGATTGTAGCCTACTCCGTGTATTGCCATAAATACGTTAAGTATGAGAAATTCCTGAAAAATTAGATAATCGTGTTCTCTTGGACAAAGTGTTACATAGGCCATTGTCTATAGAGAGATGTTGCTCAATTAATGAAAACCTTAAAACACGTGAAACCAATTTAGGGGTTCTTAAGAGTACACTCTCACCCCGCTTTAAAAAAAAATAATGTTTTTATTTATTTATTTTATATGTTCTAATCCCAAATAATTATGTGAGGATCTGTTTTCGGCTTGTCAGGCCATTTTGGAGTGCGAGGAGTGACATTTTCGCCCAGAATCTCTGGCGGACCCAGCCCCCCCCCCCCCCCCCCTTAGAAAATGAAGGGGATTACTAATATTCCACTATTATTATATATACAATTCGCTATTACCTGTCTTTTTCTCCCTTTAAACATTAATGTATTAAAAGTAAGAATGTCACGATCACCATTTCTCACACTTGATGAGTTTAATACATAGCAACGTATACATCGATGCAAGATTTGTATAGATATGGATGCACGAATAAATTCGTTATTTACCTGTCTATCCTGTCTTTTAAACATGGATGTTAAAGTGGGATTGTCACAATCACCAGAGGACGAAGATGGATCAGATTCTAAACGAATATAGAGAGATAGAACAATTTTAAGTTATTGATTAAGGTAGCAGCTACTCTCGAAATGTACAGGAGTGGAAGCTTTCTTTTTAAGGGGCGAGTGGGGGATATATAATTATCAGGGATCACTTTGCTTCGAGTAGAGTGGAATCAATCCTCAAAACAGAAAGAAAAAATAGTGGAAATCACTTTTCAAGAATAATATTAAAGCGCCTTGTGCACCTTGCGTTGTATCCAATATTACTACCATTGCTATATTATTATTAACTCCACTACTACTTTGGAGTATCTTTTACGATAATTTGATGAAGATCCAGCCACAAAGGAAGTGATCCCTATCTATCAATGTATCTTCTATCAGCTCGGAGGCTGATTGCAAAATGTTCTGTTTTCTGCCACCCTAGTACACTGTTGCATTGTCATTCCACTGTTTGTCTTGATGTTTACCTCCCAGTTGGTTATTGGTTTCCCTCGTGTTCTGGTACCTTCTACTTTTCCTTTCAACAAATCTTTCAAGAGACTCTGATGCCCGGCCCCCCCCCCCTTACTCAGTGTTATTCAGGGTACGCATATGCTTGTTCCCTCTTTTTGAAAGCACCCCCTATCTGAGGACTGCCAACATTTCCGAACCCCCCTTTCGCGGGCTTTTCCTGCCTTGGAGACCCCCCCCCTAAATCATAAAAAATGCTCAATGTACCCCCCTAAATTCGGAATAATTTCTCAGGAGTCCAAAGAGATGAGAGAAAAAAAAGAAAAAATACCCCCTTTTTAAAGAAATCTCTTGGTGAAAAGTTAATACACCCCTTTTTAACAATTCTCGGGCCGGACTTTGTCGCACGAAAAGTACCCCTTTACCGGACATTTTGGTAACACGCATGCGGTCATTCCCGACCCTGGGAGTGGGGAGGAGGGGGGGGTGGGGGGGGGGGGGGAGGGGGGGGGGGGGGGGGGGGGGGGGGGGGGGGGGGGGGGGCTCTGATGTATTTTGATGTGGCGAAAGTATTTCGCCTTTCTCTAGCTGAAACAATTCCTATCAGGATATTTTGTTTAGGTCTTGCCATATGCAGTATTTTTTCGGTTAGTTTTCAGTTCTTGGCCATTATATTTTCATCATTCTTATGATGTGATTTTTTCCTTTCCAAAGTCTTTGTTAATATCCATGTTTCTGCTCCGTACATTTGAACAGACAAGACATATATGTAGCAAATTATTAGTCTCATTCTAAGTTGATTTGTCACGCTTCGTGTTGTAAATAAGT